>JAVJIF010016422.1:0-84862 GCA_038442645.1 Agave tequilana
TTTAAACTGGTATTTTTTCTAACACATTGTGTCTTTCAAGAGTTTGGGATGAGAAGACGATTGGCACATGACGTGAGTGAAACAACTGTATGAGCTAGAGTTGACATCTGATCGGGTGGCCTCCATCAAGCGCTTAATATTGCTATCAGTTAGGTCACTCTTCTCTACATGTACTAAAACTTTTTTATTCCTCTTTAGGTCAGGTTTCATTCTTAGAGTGTGAGTCTTGTTAGTTAGAGAAACGTCATCGTGTGTCTTACCCTAGTCGGGTCAATAAGAGGGCTGATAAGCCATTTGATTTAGTTCATGTATCGTTAGAACACCAATTAGTATATCTTCTTACCAAACCACTTTGTAGAACACGGGTAGACTTTGTGACAAGCTGGACATATATGATATATATATGCTCCAGCTTGAGGGAAAGTGTTGAAAGAGATTCTCTATGATTAGAACTTTAGTCTCACATTGTTTGGGAGATTAGATGTATTCATATTCGTTAATATATATAGACTAGAGTATGAGGCCTAGATCTCATTTCTTCTCTCCCAATCTGTGATGCTACGTTATAAGATAAAACAAACACAACCACTAAGAAATGTTCTTCTTGAAATAGATTTTAGAACAGAAACTGATCTCAGTTAAACCAGCATCCAAAAATAGCAGGTCCACACAAAAAGTCCACACTAAACCCCTATATTCCTTATGATTATTCAATTAAGGGTCTCTAACAAAAGACTTCTTCCACTAGCCAATCGTTTAACTTATACATGTTTTCATTCGTATTCATATTGCACTCATGTTAATTGGTAATGTGTTCTTTACAATTTTCCTCGTAGGATATGAATGAGTTGTTGAAGCTGATTTTCCCTCTTTTGTTTTTTCAAAATAAATGAAGTTCTATAATTTGTCGTTGCATGAAGAACCGACATGTCTGTGTACATCTTTGAAAACATATATAGTTCATGAGAAGCTAAACTATAGCGATGCGAGCTATCAAGATCAAATCCAAGCAAATCAAATCTAATTGAGTTGGATTTAGCAGAAAAACCATTTTGTGGGCTCACTGGGCTGTGTGCTCGCTGATTCATGACATGAGAAAAATTAAATCATTCCACTTTCTAGGAATAGGAATAAGTCGGGTTCTCTGCAATCTAACATGTTTGGTGAAGGGAGTTAGAATTGAAACTTGCACATGAGTGCATTTAAATTTGAGTCAAAATCAACTCAAGCCTATCTTTGTTTGGTCCTGACTAAAGACAGAGACCTATCACCTACACGAATTAATATGTTGGAGGCACAATTTGGATTAAATCATGTGTAAAATATGAAATTGAGGTGTTGATGCGTTGAAACTAACTATTCCTAAAATGCTCCCTCCATTATCCCTTCTAATTTAATTTTCATAATGGCCACACGAAATGCACTAGTGATAATTAACTATTTGAGACTTGCTTATCATTAAACTTTGTCATTTGAAGGGTAAAAATGAACTTTCTTCTTGCTTAGTATATTGGGGTCGCTCAATTCATGGGCATCATTAAACTTTGTTTTTGAAGGATCAAAATGAACTTAGCTACTTGCTCACTAAGTGGACTACTCAATTCATTAGTGCATAATTAAACTTTGTTTCTGAAGGATCAAAATGAATTTTCTTACTTCCTCGCATTATAGTCTACTAGCTCAATTCACTAGTGCAAATATTTAACAATAAGACCATGTATATTAAGCATTTGGCTATATTCTATGATTGTAATTGACTAGAAGTAGTTGTACTTTGACATGGATCTGTTGACGAGTCATGGTACAAAGGGCTGAGTTTCCTAGCAAATATGGAGTCAAGAGATTAGTCTTTTTCCTTTCTTGGAATAGGTCAAAAAATAAGAAAGTTTACCTAAACAAATGCCCCCAAACGGTTTGCATGTATTTATAAATGTGGGAAGCTCGTTGCCCCAATAACCTAGAGTATATATGATCCTAAAATCTGGATCTCCTTTTTTTTTTTCGTCCTCTCTATCTTTTTTTTCCCATTTTATTATATATTCTTTTAGGTGTGGCTTTTTTTAGGCTCGTACTTGCGGGCATGCTCCTCATGAGTCTTTTGATTGGGAGATTCGAAAATATAAAAGAAGTAGACAGTGGTGGCTATTTCGGATTTCGCTGGTGGGAATGGACCAACTATATGCTTGAAGGTCGAACAAATACAACAGCCCTCTTTTCTCATCATGATCCTCTGCATCTAAATCAGAGGATACTGAGGTGGAAGCCTTAACTGAAGAATTCCAAGATTGGAATCCAGTACAACAGTGGCCGCACTGCGACCTTACGCGACGGAAAGTTATAAAAGTGGAGATTTTACCCATTTATTTATTGCAACCCCATGAAGACTGAATCAATGTTCTCTAAGTGTTGATTTATTCAGCAGCATGCTTGCACAACGGAAGCAGAAGAATGGGGGTGTGCTTTCCATGCATGAGGTACACCAAAATTTTTCATTTGGAAGGATTGGTGGATTGGATGCAATATTGATTATTAAATCAAGGATGTTTTGGACCAAAATATTATTCATTACAAGAAGGCCCCCAACAAAAAAATTCAAAGCTTTTGTAGAGAACAAGAATCACCACATCAATAAATGTATTTTGGAAGACCGAGAGTGGACCATTACATTGCAGGATCTTAAGAATGTCGCAGGGTTGCTAATCTAAAGGGATAGGTATGACAAATACATCCCTTCCGATCTTGAGCTATTTGGGCAAGAAGAGTCCATTGATGACGCCAAGGAGGAGTTTGTTTAAATGGCCAAGCTCTTTAAAGAGGTTTTCGAGGCATATCAATTATTGCCTTACAACTTGGAAGCTTCTCAACCAATTTGTGGATTAACCATTTTCTAGCCATAAGAGGACCGCTTCAGAAGGTTGGGCTGATCTAAGGGACCCACTTGGACTACGTGAGAACATTTTCAGCTCACAGGTGGTGATTGGGACAAAGTCAGATCACAGGGCTCTATATAAAGAGGAAACTTTGCTAACGGCTTATTTTGTAGTATGGATAAAAATATTTCTCTTATCCATGATATAAAGGATACAAGGTCGGAAATGTTTGTGATGGCTAATAAACTAGCCCGGGATCAATTGTCTTTAGCTCCACCAACACTTGCATTTACCCAGCTTGAAGGAGATGTTTATCAGTTCTCCTCCAGGTAAAGTTGGTATACATCTCCACATGCGTTGCTTATTCGGCTTCTTCAGGTATTATATTCCCAGCCTTTACACGTCACTTGCTCCAGAATACTTTGAAGAATGCCTACTGAAGCTAGTTACCATTGCCGAGAGTATTTTCCACTCATGAGTTCTAGAGTATTTTCCACTCATGATTTCTAGAGAAGCAACTATGTTTTTTTTAACACTAATAAGCATACATCTTAATTTTGTGAAGTGGCCCATGTCGTCGCTGTTTCCTGCTGACCGTCATTTCGCAGATAGAACTATCCAGGATGGAACTCCTCCATCAATTAAAAGTCTCAAGACACAGTTTCTCATCATAAGGGTTGGTTGGCTCCCTTGTAGCGGCAACTCCTCGTACATACTTGAGGCGTATAATCCTCATTGAGTAGCGAATCAGTTTGGGTTTTCACAAGACGTTCCAAGAGCTTTACTGAAAAGAGAAGATGTTATTCTCTCCCCTTGTCTTCTTGCAAGGGCTTGGCCTTTCTATTGCTCAGAGGGACTACTTCATCCTTCACAATAGTGAGCAAAAAGAGGGAATTGTACATGACTGAAAAGTTCGCCTTATGCATACAAAATGTGTATAGTGCGTACAAGTCATTTCTTCAACGTCAATTATTCAATATTCAGAGAAATTCAAACTATAATCTAGAGCCAGAGGAGAAAAGAATAAGTCTTAATAGATCTGGCCAGTGTGAAGGGCATGAAGAAAGTGGCTCGAAGAGAGACAAAAGGTCTTTTCATCTCAAGGAGCTATGAACCTAATGCTTGCCAAGGTCGTGTTCATCACAAACGAAAGAGGACCCTGTCACGCCCCGCAACCATAATACACATAAAAAGGGGTACGTGACGAGAGCCAGCGACGTATTTTCAAAACAAATACGTTAAGTGAAAATACGTTAAGCCTCATTACATTAATTCAAATAATAAGGTTTATCAATTATTCCAGTTAGAAGAAAACAAATACTTAATGTCATCAAGTCTCCATTTATTACAACATAATAAGAACAATAGAAACATAACCATAAAAGTTTCTCACATATTGAGAAAGCTAACTGTCTACTAGAGATCTGTGATATGTGCCTCAGTACATTAATTCAAATAATAAGGTTTATCAATTATTCCAGTTAGAAGAAAATAAATATTTAATGTCACCAAGGGTTCCATTTATTACAACATAATAAGAACAATAGAAACATAACCATAAAAATTTCTCACATGTTGAAAAAGCTAACTGTCTACTGAAGATTTGCGATATGCTCGAAGTATTCCTGGTCCTGTGGAGTCTCTGGATCAGAACCGGAGCAAACAAACTCAGAGTCGTCAATAGCGACCTAAGTGAGTGATAAAATGAGGGATATAAAGAAACATGCAAAAGTAGATTTGTCAGTAAATGGTAGATGGGTTAAAAATGTAGGATCTTTGTTTCCTTTTCTTATCAAGGAGGTGAACTTGGATACGGTGTTGCCAAAAGCTTCATTGGCCAAGGATGTTGTCAAAGGCAAGGAACAAGTCATGGGTGAGGTAGTTGGGGAAAATGAAACTGCAACTTCAAGATCACCCTTATGTGCACCTTCACTTGGTACATAATTATGATTCTTTTCCTCTTTCTTTTTTTAAATTATTACGTTTTCTGTTGATCTCTTTGTTTTTGTGATAGGTACCTCGTACCAAACTCTATCTTCTGATAATTATTCTGAGAGTTCATACAACAAGGTTGATAATGATGGAGAGCTGATCTCAGCCCTAAAAAATTGTCCCTCACTATCCTTCCCTTTTTACATATATATTTACAATATTGTGCTGGTGAATTTCTAATGGGGAACCAGGGATTCTCTCCCTAGGGTTTCTCACCTAAAACACACAGGCTACAAAGCTTATCAAAAGCAATTTTTAATTCATCCAAAAACTATTAAATTCAATACCAATCTTGGCCTTAAATAGGCCTACACCAATGGAGATATCTCATCACAACCGATATGAAACTAAAAGAAATCATCAAAAATAAATAAATAAAAATACAATTAAAAGAAACAGGACTAAGATAAACAGCCCAATGTGGCTTAAATCTCCAAGCCCTAATCGAACCAAACTGAATTAGAACGACGGCGCCTCCTAGTGTAAAATCGCAATCTTAAAAAGATGTCCCTATCATTCCCCTGGGGTTGGGAAAAACTCGACTTTGTCGAATGCAAACCTACTCGGCTCTCATAATACTCTAGACGATCAGGGTCCAACCGTTGGAGCTCCTCCCGATTAATCCAAGTGTTGTCAGAATCAGGTAGTCCTTTCTGACGAACTAAAAATCTGTGGTAACCACCATCTCTAGTAGAGACAATCTGATCATCAATAATTTCATCAATTTGTTCTGTCGTATGGATTAGTTGTATTTGGGGAGTGAAGATAATAGGGGTCTCTCAGAAATTGGCTCATGGGAAGGCTTATCCAATAAAGAATTATAGGACGAAAATTTTGACCCTTTATAAGCAATCAGATCTTCAATATTAAAGAGAGACTAATGCCAAAATCCGATGAAAGATGTACTACATATGCATTGGAATTGATTTTTTTTCAAAATTTGATGAATACACTTACACTATGTTATTAATTTCTACAGGTACCAGGAGGATACCTTTCCGGGCGATCCGATCATCACGTAGTCTCCTACGTTAAACTCATGTGCTTTCTTATGCAAATCTGCATAACCTTTATAGCTTGCGTTATTTTCTAAATTTGATTGTTGATCTCCTTATGCAAGTCATGAATATGTGATACAAATGATGCAGCTGACTCAGACATTCTAGTATGATGGGTTGCCATGGGAATTAAATCTATAAGTTGTCTAAATTCATAACCATGCACTACCTCAAATGGACTCATTCCTATGATTCTATTGACAGAACTATTGTATGCAAACTCAGTAGTAGGTAACACAAGATCTCATGTTCTCATATTTTCACCCACTAGACATCGTAACAGATTACCCGAACTCCTATTAACTACTTCAGTTTGTCCATCAGTTTGTGGGTAAAAAGCAGTAGAAAACTAAAGTTTAGTCCCCATCTTATACCACAGGGTTTTTCAAAAATAACTCGTGAAATTAACATCCCTGTCTGAGACAATTATTTTGGGCAGCCCATGTAGCCTAACAACCTCATCAAAATAGATCGTAACAATCCAAGATGCATCTGACATTTTAGAACATGCAGAAAGTGGGCCATTTTGAAGAAATAGTTCACAACAATAAGTATGGAATCATGCTTTCTTGCAGGTTTTGGTAGATCCAGCACGAAATCTATACTGACATTTTACCAAGGACAATTTAAACTAGGAGGGAAGTATAGAGACAAGTGTTTTGTTTCCGTTACTTGGGGAGTTGACATGTGCGACATTGACTAACAAGTCGTACAACATCTCTCTTTAAGCTTGGCCAAAAAATGATGTTCCACAGCTTCACTTGTTTTGTTTCGCCCAAAATATCCAGCAAGCCCCCAGCGTGTAATTCCCATACAAAAAATTCTCTCAAGAAGGTGGTGTTTGGTGGGAGAAATTCGTGTAAAATTTCCTTAAATCAATAAAGAATTACAACGGATTAATACTCTGATTACAAGAGAGGAAAGATATTTAAGCTCAAATCTTCTCTTTATTTAGTGCTGGGTTCTTGATGTGGCGATGGAAAGTGATTCTTTTTTTCCGTTGACCAGGTGAACGTCACGACCTTTTGGGAATCTTCTCTTTGAACGGTGGACGAAGTAATACAGCTTCTGTCCAACCAAAAATCTCAAAGAGACTTTAGGCAAGAGCAAACTTGTATGTAGCAAGTTGTTAGAAGAGTTGAACTCTCTCTTTTTTTAGTTGGAGATTCTGGTCTTTCTAAGGCTTACAACCGAAGTTCTTCTGACCAAAATTTTCCGCCCCTCTTCCATAGCAAACTGGACTATTTATGAGGTTTTAGGGGTAAAAGTGTCCCCTAAAACCACTCCATAATGGGGGTTAACTCCCTCATTTCGTGGGCAGTAATTGACCCAGTAATGAGAGCAGTTATAACCAAGACGCGAGCTTTGAGCCTCGCGTTTTGTCGTTGGCTTCGAACTTACTGGACACGAGTTTCGAACTCTACCAGGCGCGGGCTTCAGGCCCTCGCGTCTTGGTAATGTACTAATGTTGAGGCGCGAGTTCCATACTCTGCGCCTTAGCATTATACGAGTGGCTATAATTAGCCCCGCGTCTGGAGTTTGGACTCTACTTTCTGATGACTTATCCTCAGTTCTTTTTTAGACAGTCTACAGGTGCGAGGGATACACAACATACGAGAGCGGAATAGATATCCATCTTGCAAGAGATAGCCATCAACCTCATGAGTCAAACTATCGCTTAAGACAGTGTATATATTTTCAAAATCAGGACATGACTCATAAGTGTCTTTGATCTCCTCAAAACCAACCAATTCAGTACTCATAACAAAAAGTAAGGCGCAACGATGACTAAGTGCATCAGCGACCCTATTTTCAACCTCGGCCTTATATTGAGGACATAGGTGTAATCTTGAAGGAACTCGACCTACCTACCATGCCTCGAATTCAATTTCTTTTAGGAGTTGAGATATTTAAGGGCTTTATGGTTTGAATAAATAACGAATTCTTGCGGTAATAAGTAATGGCGCCAGTAACGCAGAACTTGAACTATCGCATAGAACTTCTTATCGTAGGTGGAGTACCGTTGCTGAGTTTCATTTAACTCTTCGTTAAAATAGGCAACGGAGTGCTTTTCCTTGACTCAAAACACCACCTATTCCAATGCATAAGGCGTCACAAGTGATTTCAAAAGCTTTCATGATATCTGAAAGTCTCATAACAGGAGCTTCCGTTATCCTCTTCTTGATTTTCCTAAACACCTTAGCAACAGCTTTAGTCAATCCGAATTCCTCTTGTTTCAAACAATTGGTAATTGGGGCCATGATGATACAAAAATTCTGAAATAAAATCTCTAAAAGTAGCTATTCATGAAAACTCCTCACTTCTCGAATATTGCATGGTTCTGACCATTCCAAGATAGCTTTAATTTTATTGGGATCTGCAGAGACACCTTGTGAAGAAATAATAACTCCTAAGAAGATGACTTGGTCTGTAAGAAGGTACATTTTTTAGGGTTTGCATAAAAATTTTTCTTTCTCAAAACTATACAGACCTGCGAGAGATAGTCCAAATATTGCTCCGTTGATTTGCTATAAATGAGAATGTCATCAAAATATATGACTACAAACTTTCCGATAAAAGGTCGTAATACTTGTGTCATCATTCCTATAAAAGTGCTTGGAGCATTAGATTAGCCAAACAGCATAACCATCCACTCATACAGCCCATCTTTCGTCTTAAAGGCTATTTTTCATTCATCTCTTGGGCAAATTCGAATTTGGTGGTAACCGCTCTTCAAATCTATTTTTGAAAAGATAGTGGTACCGGACATTATGTCAAGCATATCATCCAACCTGGGAATTGAAAAATAGTATTTATTGTTATTTTGTTGATAGCACGGCTGTCCACACGCATTCGCCATGTTCCATCTTTCTTTGGCGTAAGCAGTGCAGGGACCACGCAAGGACTCGCTCTCTCGTATGAATCCTCTACTCAACAACTCTTCAATTTACCTTCATAATTCTGCATGTTCCATCGGGTTCATCCGATAGTGCGGCAAGTTGGGCAAAATGACTCTCGGTACTAAATCAATTACATGTTGAATGTTCCGCATTGGTGGTAATTTATTCGGAAGGTCTTTAGGAAACACATCAGTAAATCTGTGATAATAAAGATCACTTCAGGAAGAATCGTCTCATGAGATTCTATCGCGACTTCTCAAGCAACCAAAATGTATATTTTGTGCCCCACTAATCACTTCCTTTTCAATTTCTTTAGGGCTGATTAAGTTGAGATTCTTCTCCTTTATTGTGTCCACCGACCTTGTCTCCTCTTGTTAAGATTTTTCTTGACTTGGAATTAGTTTGATCTGTTACCCTTCATAGTTGAAGGGACAAATGTTAGACTTTCCCCATAAGGTCACATCCATATCAAACAACCAAAGCTGGCCAAGAATCACATGCTCTGCATTCATGGTTATCACATCACACCAAATTTTGTCCTTATATGTGGCAAATTGCACAGGTACAAGACATCGTTTATTCACCTCTATCGATGTTGTGTTAACCCACGTAACTTTGTATGGGCTAAGGCAAGGGACCGTCTTCAACCCTATCTTCGAAATTAAACTGGATGACACAGTATTTATATAACTTCCACTATCATTAATGATTTTATAATTTTTTTCATTAATTTTTATCCATGTGTGGAAGATCGAGGTTTCTCACCAGTCAGCCGTATCTTTAGGTTGAGCGAGGGTACATCTGTAACCCCCTGATCCCTGGCGTACGTATCACAGTATCGGTACGCGATACGACGTATATTGTTGATTTGACCTCTGTGGTAGTCCGATTGAGCTGATTTAAATTTCAAAAATCATTTTCTAATATTTGAGATTTTTCAAGATTTTCTGAAATTTTTCTGAATTATTTTGGAAAATCTCCGTCGTCGGTGTCGACCGATACCGCTAATAGGCTTTACGATTTTTTATTTCACAAACGGAGTAGAATTTTGAGAATCTGCTTTCACCGTGTGCCTTAGAATCATATTTTCTACGTTTTGGTATTTTTGAGATTTTTCCGAATTTATCGAAAATCCGGCCAAACCGGTGTCGCTCGGTATCGGCGAGACACTCCGGTATTTTAAATTTGCAAACCGGATCGAATTTCTACAAACCGTTTTCATATTACGCCTCAGGATAATATTCTCTATTTTCTGTAATTTTTGGGCACCGTTCAGAACTGGTTAATTTTTGGCCCAAATAAAATAATATAAAAATTCATTATTTATTTCTATTTCTTTTTCTTTCTTCCTTCTTCTCCAATCTTCCTCTCCCACCGCCTTTTTCAATCAAACCCAACCGCCATACTGCAGCCCCCTCTTTAAATCCTCTCTTTCCCCTAACTCTCTCTTTAATTCTCTAAAACCCTCTCTCTCTCTCTCTTTTTCTCTCTCTACTTAAGATTCCCTAATCAACTCTCTCCCTCTCTCTTACTCGGCCTGGGGGGGCCTGACCCACGCCCGCGGCCAGGCCACCCCGGCCAAGCGCGCCGGCGGCCACGCGGCCGGTGGCCGGCCGCCACCGCGCCCCCCAACCGACCGCGCCACCCCTCTCCTCCTTCCTCTTCTTCTTCTTCTTTTCTTTCATTTTCTTTTCTCTATTTCTTTCTCTCCACCTCTCTGTTTCCCTCTCCCTCACTCTCTCTCTCTCACTCTCTTGCTCGGCCGGAGCCCGAACCGCCGCCGCCGGCCGGAACCGCCGCCGGCAGGCCGGCCGGCCGCGCAGGAGCAGCAGCAGCAAGCCTTGTTATTCCATATTTAACCCATTTCTGTTACTTTTAGTATTCGAGCGATATCTGGAGCATCCGGAATCCGATTGGGACGATTCTGAAACCGTTGCGATCGTGGGCAAGAGAGCTACCTTCCCATGGCCAGTTTGTGAGTATTTTTATTTTATAAATTGTCTTTTGATCATATTGATTGAGCTTGGTTGCTTTCTTTAAATAAACATGATTACCGGTAAATTGTAAACAATATTAAAACACTGTCATAAACACTGTACTGAGAATATGCCTGATAACTAAAAGACGTTGATTGTGACATTGGATGCCTATTATGTCCTGTTCATGTACCACTGACATCCGGGCCACTATTTCACCAAGACTGACACTATTATTTCATGTCTTATATCACAGTTAGATAACGATCGTCACATGTATACTGATCCACGGTACCCGATGACACTATATTGTCACTAGATAGGAATTGACCCACGGTACTCGATGACACTACACTGTCACTAGACATGAATGCTGGACACCGTTAATTCATGCACTGGTATCATCATGACACGGACACTGTAATTCACTGTACACGGTATTACATTATACACTGACCACTGGTATGACATGTACTATCCCAGAGATATTCGACGGAGTATTGCGACACATATATGTTCCACTGGTACACGGCTATACCAATGCACGGACTGCCGCATTTCATATTATTGTTCTCATCATTAAATGGATGCTCGGAACACAGTTATGTCATGTTTACATATCACTGTTGTACATGCATGCATGGTTTCTATATGCTTGTCATGTGGATCACCGTTCATATTGCATGGCATACTCATGTATTCCTGTCATATGGATCCCTGTTCCGATTACATGCATTATTATTCCATGTTATCCCCGTATTCCCGTTAGATGATTATTTCCCGTTACTGATATTATTATTCCCGTTACTGGACATGAGCTGTTGATATGCGATGTGTGGAATCCCACATCTATTGTTCCCGTTTCCCGTTATATTGTTCCCGTCTCCCGTTATATTGTTCTATGCTATCAACAGAGCTCAGGTCATGTTATCATGTTACCCGTATCATGTACTGTATTTGTTCTTGTTACATTGTATACTTGACATATCAGATCATAAAGCTAACTTGGGTATAGGGGAGACTTGACGGTTGATTAGATCTTATCGGGTGATGTACTGGATCCATATTGTTCTCCCACTGCAGGGGACGGTAGTGCTACCTACCAATTGCTCCATGAGCTCCCGTTACTTGATTATTGTTCCCCTCTTAGCGGAGGGCCCTGGTCTCAGCAGCCAGGGGTTTGTTTAAGGCCGTGATCCGGGTATGCACGGGATACACCTACCCGATAAGAACTCCTCGATCATGAGTTTCCAATTAACATAATAAAACAGTATACACAATAGTGACGTCGGGAACACTTGTTATTTGATCACTCTCTCGTTTGGATAATGGTACCCGTAGGCCATGTCCGGATGGGTTCGACTGGAGTGCGGGCTCCAGTATGAACTGCCAGTGGTATGGGACACTAGAAGAGATTGATTAAAATATCAGGTGGTACTGATTGCTACTATTGTATAAAGAACATGACTTCCCTGATACATGTTTATTATTGTATAGTTGTACTTGTTACTGTTCCTGATCATTTATCCGCTATCATGTTACCTGTATGATCGTTACTTTACCTGGTACATGTTACGTTTTCTGTGGTGACATACTACTCATGCACATGTATACGATGCATTGCATATATTCTATTTTGCATTGCCTATATGCTGCCTAGACACCACACCGTAGTATGGTTATGTTGCATACTTCATCTACACGTTTATGTCCATCACATCATCACTATACAACTGTAGTTATTACTGTAAACATGACCCGATGATAACATGCTAGGTAGTGCTGGTATTAAAATATGACATGATTATATTTTCTACTGCTTCTTATATACTTATTTTATGGTATCACTAGTACATCATGTATTATATATATGTATCGTGTTTGTATTACTATTGTATATATTACTACCTCCTCCTTCATTTTACCACTCACTAGGTCGCTTTCTGACGACCCTGGGTTTGCGTGCCCAGGTTGGAGATCCGAGTTATCGTTCAGGCAGCTAGTTCATTGGATTCATATGGTAGACTTTACCATCGGAATTCCTTTATAGGTATCTTTGTGCTTTGTTCCTGTTATCTTATTTATCCCTATTTATATATCTGTTATGATCGCTCACCCCTTTCTGCAGGTATTCTTGTACTTATGTCCTGCTGGAACTCCTGTGTATATTGAGGTTATGTCATGTACTGAGGCTTAACGTACGCGTGAGGTTGTTTTCACCTCGCGTATGTACGTCGCCATAACGTCCCCGTACCTGCCGGATCGGGGCGTTACAGAGTGGTATCAGAGCCTAAGTTCACACCTGGTGTGGGTAACCACCTGGGTCAATGCTTGGACTCTTACCAACAATACAATCAGATTCAGATTCAAACTTGTCTGGATCTGAATTTGGGATTCCAGCGACGAGTACAAGAATACCATGTCATTGATAATTCATTCCTTGACTCTTTTGTATTCCTTCCTTCCAGTTGTCAACTAGAATATTCGATTTCTTCCTCGCATGGTTCAAAGTCTCGGTCTCGGCCGCCGACTCGGCCGGCACCGAGACGGATCGGTCTCGGCGACTCGGATCGGACTCGGGCGATACGCAAAAAACGCTACATAGAGCGCCAAAAAAATTATGAAAAAATCATGACAAATCATAAAAAAATGTAAACATCCAAATTCATGCATCACATATTCAAAACATATCACCTAACACTCAAAACATAACGTGAAAGCATAAATACAAGCGTCGTCGGTAGAAAAATATCAAAATACATGCATAATATAGTAAATTGCACAAAATAATTCATAAGTACCTGCTAATATAGTCATTTCCACATTGAATTACGAGGAGGCTCCAAATCATCATTATCATCTGGCCCGCGATAAGTATAGAAACCAGGCATATAGTTTCCATAAGGATAATGATATGTTTGTGGGTGAGATCCTGTAGGCTGAGATGATTGGCCAGAGGATCCACTATCAGAGTAATATGGCGGTAGGGGCTGTGCAATATCAGCTCCATGGTGATAATACCCAAACCTCGATATTCAGTGCTGCTAGTAGAGTAATCACCAGTGCTAGAATAATCAGTGCCAGAATATTGGCCAGATGTCAAACCCAACCCCTGTAAATGGCCTTCAAGACTATGATGACCATGTGAGTAGTAATCATGTCCACTCGAATAATCATCGCTAGAACTGAATTCGACCAACCGATCCAAATGCCTACGCTGCTGTGAAATCCCCGCCCGGCCTCCATGATCTGTATCTTGTGTGGCATAATATTGTGAATCCCATGTTAAAGCATCATCTCGTTGGCTTCCACCAACACCGTGAGTATCTTCAACATTACCACCATCACCACCATCACTGCCGCCATCACCCTCACCACCATCACCCTCACCACCATCATCGCCACCACCATCACCGCTGTCATCATCACCGCCATCACCATCATCACCGCCACTTTCGTCAGTATGACGAATACCTTCATCTAACCAACCTAAGTCATCTGGTGGTAACATCGGCTGTTCTCCCTCACGAATCCACTCATCCAAAATATCATCATCATTGAAAATATTGTTCAGATCAATTGGGTTGTAATAATCATCAGTGTCGCTTTTGCATGTCAAGTTTCTTACTCGCAACCGCATATTGTAATGCACATATACTAGTTTATGCAACTTTTTCATTGCCAACCGGTTGCGCAGTTTTGTATGAATTAGCGACCACGTGCTCCAATTTCTTTCACAACCCGATGAAGAACATGTTTGGCTTAAGACTTTGATGGCAATTTTCTGCAGATTGGGAGCTTCTTCGCCATAATTAATCCACCAATCAGCTGGAAGAGATTGTTGCACTGCTCTTCTAGTTAGTGAGCTTCCAAATTCTCCAACTCCATCCACAAATAATTTTATCTGTGAGAATACACATCACAAGTGTTAATATTTGCATAACATTATATCGATGAAATAAATAAATTATTATTACCTCATTAATAGCTCTTGCTTGTTTAGTCAAATCTGGCTCCAATCTTTAATGACCTCCTTTAATCCATATCTCACTTCTGGATGTGTAGAAAAGTTTTTGAATATTGGAGTGCTGGATTTAAAAATATGCTGCAATAATGTAAGCAAACGATTGTTATGATATGACAGTTTCAATTTCTAGTCAACAAATATGATTTCTAGGCAAATGAATTACCAGCAGCATGCAAGTGTCTATGCAATTGTCCCTCCCATCTTCTATCAATGATGTCCCAGTACTTCTTCCAGTTCTTATTTGAGGCCTTTATAGCCAATTTGCTCTATCCATAGCTTCATATATAATAGATAGTGTAGGTTTCTTGTCCTGGTCCACTATCTTCAAGACTCTAACAAGAGGATCCATAATGTTTTGGACCTCTCTTGCCTTCTTCCAAAACCGGTCAGTCAGAATGAGATTAGCAACCTTATCTCGCACACTTCTTCTACTCCTTTCCTTGTTGAATTCACGCCATTCTGTAGTCGTGCACATTCTTTTCAAATCTTGCTCATAGCGAATAAGGCTTTCAATAGAAATAAACTCGGTGGCAAACCGTGTTATACCTGGTCTCAACAAATCTCTATCTTTGGTGTATAGCTTCATTAAATTCACCACTTTGAGGCTATTGTAAATGAATGATGTGATCACCTTAGCATCATCCAATGTCTCCTTGACTGATTTCAAAGAGCCAATATCTTCAAGCATCAAATCAATGCAATGTGCTGCACAGGGAGACCAAAACAAATGTTTTCTCTTCTCCATCAACATGTGACCAGCTGCTTTGAAACTTGCCTCATTATCTGTGACAACCTGCACGATATTTTCTTCGCCAACTTCATCAACAACTTTATCCATTAGCGAGAATATATACTCAGCAGTCTTCGAGATATTAGTGGTATCAACAGAAGTATGGTAGATCATGCTTCTATCACAATAAATCATGAAATTAACAATAGGCTTTCTATTATGTGAACTCCATCCATCACACATGATCGTGCAACCATACTGCGGCCATTTTGTTTTTATTGAAGCAATATATACTCCAATTTCTTTCACTTCCTCCTCTAAATAGAGATTGCCAATCTGGTACCCTGTAGGGCCTTTTACACCTGGACCTGCCTCCGCAATAGTATTAATCATGGCTTGGTAGTAAGGACCACTATCAGCTGCATTGAATGGTATTGCATTGTAGTGAAAGAACTTCGCCACGGATTTCCCAACTTTTTTCATATTCTCAGTTGAGAACATGCTTTTGATTGATTTCTGTTTTGTTGGGAACATGTAAGGATCAATACCACGAGCTGGAATTTCAGCTTCTCTCATAGTCATACTCCGACGCAATCCACGGTTACTCCCTGATCCTGAAGGCTGTGAACTACTGCCACCAATATCAACTCCTTCTGCCGATCTCCAAGCCATTTCACGACTTTCTTTCATGGCTTGTTTCAGTTGTCTTCTTTCAACTCCTTCTAAACCACCAACTTCTTCAATTTCATTATCAGAATCTTCTTCGGTCACCTCATAGAAATCTTCCTCACTTAAAGATCTCATAAGTCGGTCTTTTTTAGATTTAATGGCCGCTCTTTCTTTACTACCTTCAGAAAGATGTCGTCTCATTATTTGAGATATCTCTTTTGATACTCGCAAGCATCCTTCCACCTGACCGGGTACATGTGCTATATGCTGCTTCAATCTAGTGATACCACCATGGACTTGTTTCCCACAATAATTGCACTTCACAAGTTTTCTACTTCCACCAACAGGGGTACCATGTTCCCATCCAATATCGCGTTGCTTTGGAGCCATACTGAAATTTAAAAAAAATTATCTGTTAAATTAAATTAAAACTAAATTAACTAAATTAAAAAACATTAAATTAAACTCAATTAAATGAAACTACAATAAATTAAACTAAACTAGTTTATACTAGATTAAGCAACACTAACTTAATTACCTAACTTTAATAAAATAATTAAATTACCTAATTTAATTACAAAACTTTATTAAATTAAATAAACCTAAATTAAGTTAACTAAACTAATTTAAATTAAATTAAATTCAATTAAATGAAACTATATTAAATTAAGCTAAACTAATTTATACTAGATTAACCTACAATAACTTAATTACCTAACTTCAATAAAATTATTAAATTACCTAACTTAATTACAAAATTTTATTAGATTAATTAACCTAAATTAAGTTAAATTAACTTTACCTAAACTAACCTAAATTAAATGACATTAAATGCAAATTAATTAGAGAGAGAGAGGAACAGAGTGGGAGAGAGACGGAGACAGAGGAGAGAGAGAGGAACACAGTGGAGGAGAGAGAGAGAGAGACAGAGGGAGAGACAGAGAGAGACTGACAGGGAGAGGGAGAGATACAGAGAGAGAGAGAGAGTGCGAGGAGAGAGAGAGAGAGATACAGAGTGATAGAGAGAGAGAGAGAGAGAGTGCGACAGAGAGAGAGAGAGATACAGAGTGAGAGAGAGAGAGATACAGAGAGAGAGAGAGAGTGCGACAGAGAGAGAGAGAGATACAGAGAGAGATACAGAGTGAGAGAGAGAGAGATACAGAGAGAGAGAGAGAGTGCGACAGAGAGAGAGAGAGATACAGAGTGAGAGAGAGAGAGATACAGAGTGAGAGAGAGAGAGAGAGTGCGACAGAGAGAGAGAGAGAGATACAGAGTGAGAGAGAGTGCGACAGAGAGAGAGAGAGAGAGATACAGAGTGAGAGAGAGAGAGTGCGACAGAGAGAGAGAGAGAGAGAGATACAGAGTGAGAGAGAGTGCGACAGAGAGAGAGAGAGAGAGATACAGAGTGAGAGAGAGAGAGAGTGCGACAGAGAGAGAGAGAGAGTGCGACAGAGAGAGAGAGAGAGAGAGAGCGCGCGCGCGCGCGCGCTGCAGGCCAGAGAGAGAGCGCGCGCCGCTGCGGCCTGCGGGGGAGAGAGACAGAGAAAGAGAGGGAGAGAGAGGCACAGAGGGAGGGAGAGAGAGAGACTGAGAGGGAGAGAGGGGAGGAGTACCTGCGACGGCGACGGCGACGGCGACGGCGACGGCTACGGACGGCGAGGGCTGGAGGTCGTCGCGGGGGAGACGGCGAGCGAGAGAGAGAGAGAGAGAGAGATCAGATCTGATCTCTCTCTCTCTCCCCGAGCGGATTTAAAGGCGACGCAAGTCACGGGTCGCCGAGTCGACCCGGATCGGGTCCGACTCGGACCCGACTCGGGCGACTCGGCCGAGTCTATAACAACTCGGCCGAGTCGCCCGAGTCGGGTCCGAGTCGGACCCGATCCGGGTCGACTCGGCGATCCACGCGTGACTCGGGCCTCCGAGTCATCCCGGGGGCGGCCGAGTCGGATACGACTCGGCCGAGTCGTATCCGACTCGGCGATCCTTTGAACACTGCTTCCTCGTTTTCTTTGTATCTTCTTGTTTCCAACCCGTTAGTGCTAGTTCACTACCATCCTTCTCCATCCCGAGTTCCTTATAGATATCAGAGTGCGCAGCGGAAGTGTCGTGGACCAGTAACATTTCGGCTTTGGGGTTGAAAATATGATTCTCACACCTGAATTGAAATTTCGAGGACGAAATTTTTTTTGTAAGGCGGGGAGAAATGTAACCCCCTGATCCCTGGCGTACGTATCACAGTATCGGTACGCGATACGACGTATATTGTTGATTTGACCTCTGTGATAGTCCGATTGAGCTGATTTAAATTTCAAAAATCATTTTCTAATATTTGAGATTTTTCAAGATTTTTTGAAATTTTTCTGAATTATTTTGGAAAATCTCCGTCGTCGGTGTCGACCGATACCGCTAATAGGCTTTACGATTTTTATTTCACAAACGGAGTAGAATTTTGAGAATCTGCTTTCACCGTGTGCCTTAGAATCATATTTTCTACGTTTTGGTATTTTTGGGGATTTTTCCGAATTTATCGAAAATCCGGCTAAACCGGTGTCGCCCGGTATCGGCGAGACACTCCGGGATTTTTAATTTGCAAACCGGATCGAATTTCTGCAAACCGTTTTCATATTACGTCTAAGGATAATATTCTCTATTTTTTGAAATTTTTGGGCACCGTTCGGAACTGGTTAATTTTTGGCCCTAATAAAATAATATAAAAATTCATTATTTTATTTCTATTTCTTTTTCTTTCTTCCTTCTTCTCCAATCTTCCTCTCCCACCGCCTTTTTTAATCAAACCCAACCGCCATACTGCAGCCCCCTCTTTAAATCCTCTCTCCCCTAACTCTCTCTTTAATTCTCTAAAACCCTCTCTCTCTCTTTTTCTCTCTACTTAAGATTCCCTAATCAACTCTCTCCCTCTCTCTTACTCGGCCTGGGGGGGCCTGACCCACGCCCGCGGCCAGGCCACCCCGGCCAAGCGCGCCGGCCGCCACTGCGCCCCCCAACCGACCGCGCCACCCCTCTCCTCCTTCCTCTTCTTCTTCTTCTTCTTTTCTTTCCTTTTCTTTTCTCTATTTCTTTCTCTCCACCTCTCTGTTTCCCTCTCCCTCACTCTCTCTCTCACTCTCTTGCTCGGCTGGAGCCCGAACCGCCGCCGGCCAGCTGGGCTGGCCGGCCGGCCGCGCAGGAGCAGCAGCAGTAAGCTGCTGCTGCTGCTGTTATTTTTCTTTGTGGGTTTGGGTTAAGCCCAAACCCATTAACCCCTATTGGGTTTAACTGAAACCCGTTTACCCTCAACCCATCACTTATGTTAGTGGGTTTGGGTATTGGATCCAGACCCGACCCGTTATGAGCCCAAACCCGCTTTCCAAACCCATTAAAGGTAAAAGTGCAGAAAACCCCTTTCTTCTTTTTATTAATTGCATTTAAAATCTTGTTATTCCATATTTAACCCATTTCTGTTACTTTTAGTATTCGGGCGATATCTGGAGCATCCGGACTCCGATTGGGACGATTCTGGAACCGTTGCGATCGTGGGCAAGAGAGCTACCGTCCCATGGCCAGTTTGTGAGTGTTTTTATTTTATAAATTGTCTTTTGATCATATTGATTGAGCTTGGTTGCTTTCTTTAAATAAAACATGATTACCGGTAAATTGTAAACAATATTAAAACACTGTCATAAACACTGTACTGAGAATATGCCTGATAACTAAAAGACGTTGATTGTGACACTGGATGCCTATTATGTCCTGTTCATGTACCACTGACATCCGGGCCACTATTTCACCAAGACTGACACTATTATTTCATGTCTTATATCACAGTTAGATAACGATCGTCACATGTAAACTGATCCACGGTACCCGATGACACTACATTGTCACTAGATAGGAATTGACCCACGGTACTCGATGACACTACACTGTCACTAGACATGAATGATGGACACCGTTAATTCATGCACTGGTATCATCAAGACACGGACACTGTAATTCACTGTACACGGTATTACATTATACACTGACCACTGGTATGACATGTACTATCCCAGAGATATTCGACGGAGTATTGCGACACATATATGTTCCACTGGTACACGGTTATACCAATGCACGGACTGCCGCATTTCATATTATTGTTCTCATCATTAAATGGATGCTCGGAACACAGTTATGTCATGTTTACATATCATTGTTGTACATGCATGCATGGTTTCTATATGCTTGTCATGTGGATCACCGTTCATATTGCATGGCATACTCATGTATTCCTGTCATATGGATCCCTGTTCCGATTACATGTATTATTATTCCATGTTATCCCCGTATTCCCGTTAGATGATTATTTCCCGTTACTGATATTATTATTCCCGTTACTGGACATGAGCTGTTGATATGCGATGTGTGGAATCCCACATCTATTGTTCCCGTTTCCCGTTATATTGTTCCCGTCTCCCGTTATATTGTTCTATGCTATCAACAGAGCTCAGGTCCTGTTATCATGTTACCAGTATCATGTACTGTATTTGTAATACCCCGTTCCCGGAATACGTACTTAGTTGCGTATTCAGATTTTCGGTCGTATTTTTTCGATTTGTTTCCTGTATTTATTCTGTATTATGAATTCCTTTTATGACTGTTTTGTCTTGGATTTGGATTCGTGGATTCGGGGTCAGCCCTAGTCTGAACCGAAGGCCCGATCCCAGTGTATTACTCGATTTGGTCTTTCCGGTATTCTGAATTGACCGATTTTAGTTTTAAATATCATTTTTCAATATTATATATTTTCTATGATTTTCTAGATTTTTCTGGAATTAAAATGAAAGTCTTCAAAACCGGTGTCGACCAGTGCCGCTGATCGATTCCAGGATTTTTATTTCACAATCAGCTAGGAATTTCTAGAAGGTCCTTTAGGCATTATTCCTTAGAATCATATTTTCTATCTACATTCTTTTTCTGAGGATTTTATGATTTTATGAAAATTCCATCGGAGTCGGTAGATAACTGGTTCCGGGATTTTTAGTTTCAAAACTATAAAGTCTTTCTTCAAACGGATTTCACTATTGGTCTTTATATATTATTATTGATTTTTGGTAATTATTTCGGGTCGTTCCGAGATACTTGAATTTCGGACGATTCCGGTATTTTCCCGAAAGATTTCCGCATCCACGACTCAGTTCCGGGAATCCGCCACTTCCATTATTTCCACTTTTACTTCCAAGGGAATATCTTTCCTTATTCCAATTTCTTTTCCTTTTTCCTTTTCCTTTTTCCTTCCTCCACAACCACAAGCTTTTCTATTTTCCAAAAATCCCACTTCCTCCAAAATTCCAACACCACACACTTCCACCTACTTCCTCCATTAAATGCATCTCTTTTCTCTCTCTTCCATGGCTTGCCAAGTGTGGCTAGAGGAGACACCTCATCCTCCCTTATTTGCAATTAAGTCCCTCTCTTTTGTTTAATTGCAACTCCTTTACAAAATCTCAAACCTATATAAACTTTCCCTTTACATTTCTATTTTTTTCCTTTTCTTTCTTTTCTCCTCTCATTTCTTTCTTCTTCTTCTTCTTCTCCAAGAGAACCGGCCGACCCAACCTCCGGCCAGCCACCTCCGGCCACGTCGCCGGCGAGGACTCCTCCCAACTCCGGCCAAGCTCCACCTCCTCCATCACCAACAACAACAACTCCTCCATCTCCTTCTTCCTCAAGGATCATCACCAACTCTACCTTTCCTCTTCCTCTCCATCATCAATTTGGTGAGTAATCTTCCTCATCTAGACTTGATTTATTCTTAGTATGTTTGTATTTTCATATCTTGTACAAATATGTCTTCAAATTCATGATTAATTAGTCATCAAACCAAAACCCTAGAAATCTGTTCTGTTTGCTGTTTCCAGTCGATTAGTCGACTAGACCTAGACATTAGTCGACTACTTATTCTGTCCTGTGAAACACAATTCTAGGAAACACAGTATTAGTCGACTTACCTTAGATCCTAGTCGACTATAGATCCTTAGTCGACTACACCCTTGACCCTAGTCGACTAACCCTTCCTGGACCAGAAACCTTAACTCTCTGTATCCCAGATTTAGTCGACTTAACATAACTGTTAGTCGACTTGTCATGTCTGTTAGTCGACTACCCATATGACCCTAGTCGACTAACTTTTCTCTGAAACCAAACCCAACTCTCTGGAACCCAGTTTTAGTCGACTATACCTTACTGTTAGTCGACTTGCCATCACTATTAGTCGACTACTCTTCCATCCTAGTCGACTAACTTTGCCTATCTGTCTTAGTTGATTCCTTTCTTGAACATGAACCTTACCCTCTAGACTTATATCATGTATTGGTATTGCTTGACTTGTCACTTGGCAAACATCATCTTACCTTCTCTCCTTCTCTCTCCTCTTCTCTCTACATATTTATATATCAGGTTTTGTGGCGCGTCCCAAACTTCCGTGGATTACGGCTCTTTCGGTATTTTGGAGTTTAGGCGAGTATTCTCACTCGCTACTTTCTTGTATGCGAGTAGTCTCGCCTCTATTTGAGTTTCCCGTTTCATCGGTCGATAAGTATTTCGCTTCTTATTTCCATATTCATATATTGCACTACAATTGCTTATATTATGGTAGCTTCATCTTGTACTTGTACCATGCTTATGATATGCTTGTTTCTTCATCATATACCATGCGTGGCCGACCCTTCGTGGTCGTTGGACTTGGAGTCACTTCCTTGTTACTACTTGCTATTATTTCAGACCTGTCAGTTGCATGCTTCCTTTTAACACATGTATATCACCTAACTTCCAGTATGTTATCACCTGACCACCTGACATGCCACTATCTGGCAAGACCATCTTGTTATGTCATGACTTACCCGGACTATATCGATCTCATTGGTATGCATGTTACTTGATATACCACCACCTTGTCATGCTATCTTTTAAAACCAAGCATGATACACCTGACTTTGTAATTGTCATGTTTACGGGAATCCTGTCTTGTTTTATGGAACTAAGTGCCACACGGAACAAAGTGCCACCCTTACTCGGTGGGGGCCACCTCTTGAATCCGTGGGGGCCACCTCTAGAATCCAATTATTACTGTTATGTCCAGTTATTCCCGTAACCTGATAATTCTGTTAATAAACCATAAAAAGGACAACTTGTATGGGTATGGGAGGAAGTGATGGATGTCGGAATGATATCTTGCTTATAGTGGTGGGGTATAAAAGTATGTATATACATATATATATATATATATGTACTGGCGGTAGTGAATCTGAATTACTGAATAGGGGGACTTTGGGCCTCCAAAGCCGGTTCCAAGTGTATGGAAACCACTATAAGAAGTTCTATCAGTTCTCCATCTACTTCCGTTAACAACCCTCGACTTGCTTATATATGGATGTATGTGGGTTGGCCGTACACCAGGTCACATACCGAGATATATGGGTCAGACGAGTAATAATAATAATAGGTGTTTCCTGTGACCCCAGTTATGATTACTGTTATGATTCCTGTTTTGATACCTGTTATGCACTCTTGTCACATCTGTTATGTATTCTTGTTATGACTACTTTGCAACTCTGATTCTATACGCTTAGATATTCGGTGGCATGAGATAACGGTATATAGATGAGGGTTTCCTTGTTTGGATTATTCCTTCGATGTACTAGTCTCATGGGACCGTAACCTAAGCGTATACAATCAATTTTGCTTGTGATCAGTTTTACTTCGGATTTCCTGTTTTACGATTGTTACGTTATACCCGTTCATATATACTTCATTTGTGTTCTAACCCTCCTGTCTTCTGTACTTGACACTCGTACTCATCCTGGCTCGCCACCTGGCTTTTATATCATACTCGCCTGGGGAGTTTCACTGACTCCCCTGGATTCTCATGTCCAGGTTATGGAGCCCAGAGCGCGTGGATTCTCCCCGTTACTGATCAGAGTGGCGCAGCGGTGGCGTGGATCTCCAGCCGACCGTCCAGGGCCACATCCTTCCAGGCCCCCTGTATGCCTCTCGAGTTTCCTCTTAGCAAACTCGTGAGTGCCCTTTTTCTATTCATACTTGTACATTTCCTCGTATACTTGTATGTGAGCGCCCTTTTATGCTGTTCATATATGTATATCTCTTGTACTCTCGCATTTGCGCATATCTGTGATGTATTATTATTGTAATATTCATCACCTCTGGTGATAACTCTGTGATTGTATATATATATGTGTTGGAATGTATAATGCACCATTTGCTTCCGTACTCTGATTCTTGTTTGTACTGATGCTTAGCGTATATACGGGAGGGTAGTTCTGACCTACGTATATACGTTGCAGTGACGTCCCCGTATCGCCGGGATCGGGGCGTTACAGGTTGGTATCAGAGCCTAGGCTCTAACCTCCTCAGTACGTCCAGAGGGCAAATCAATGGTAAAGAGATTTGCAACTGGAATACATGAGTCTTGGTTATACATTCCAACTACAAGTGCAGAGTTATCTATTCTTGACTATCTTTCCTTTGATTTCAAATCCCTCCTTGACTATCTTTCCTTTGATTCCTAAATCCTTCCTATCCTTTTCCCTGTTTTGGTTTTATGAAGCCTTATACTATCTTAAGATATGACTAGACTAGAGAGGTAGTGGCTGGTTCTGAATGAAGCTATTATGTGATCTCTTCGGCGAATTCTATGAAGCTTGGTATTCTCCAGATCGATCTTGATCTGGCTATCTTTCAGAAGACAGCAGTCGGAATTCTCTACGGATATTCTACATTCTCTACTATGTCGTTCAGGGTGATTGGTGCCTGGTATTCGGGATTCTTAATTATCGGCCTTCTTTATTATGCTCAGGACTATCAGGGTTTTCTTTATCTTCGGTATTCTGGCTCATTTATTGCACAGCCACGACATCAGCAGTATTATTCAGCATTATTCGAAGATTTATACAGCCGGAAGTGCAGAAGATTTCTATATTCTGGTTATTGGTCAGTCAACTTGAGGGCCCTACCTCTAGTGCTTCATATCTTAATTGGTATAAATTCCACCGCTGTCCCCTTTGTATTCAATTTACCCCTTAACGAAATTGCGAGGACGCAATTTTTTGTAAGGTGGGTGGATTGTAATACCCCGTTCCCGGAATACGTACTTAGTTGCGTATTCAGATTTTCGGTCGTATTTTTTCGATTTGTTTCCTGTATTTATTCTGTATTATGAATTCCTTTTATGACTGTTTTGTCTTGGATTTGGATTCGTGGATTCGGGGTCAGCCCTAGTCTGAACCGAAGGCCCGATCCCAGTGTATTACTCGATTTGGTCTTTCCGGTATTCTGAATTGACCGATTTTAGTTTTAAATATCATTTTTCAATATTATATATTTTCTATGATTTTCTAGATTTTTCTGGAATTAAAATGAAAGTCTTCAAAACCGGTGTCGACCAGTGCCGCTGATCGATTCCAGGATTTTTATTTCACAATCAGCTAGGAATTTCTAGAAGGTCCTTTAGGCATTATTCCTTAGAATCATATTTTCTATCTACATTCTTTTTCTGAGGATTTTATGATTTTATGAAAATTCCATCGGAGTCGGTAGATAACTAGTTCCGGGATTTTTAGTTTCAAAACTATAAAGTCTTTCTTCAAACGGATTTCACTATTGGTCTTTATATATTATTATTGATTTTTGGTAATTATTTCGGGTCGTTCCGAGATACTTGAATTTCGGACGATTTCGGTATTTTCCCGAAAGATTTCCGCATCCACGACTCAGTTCCGGGAATCCGCCACTTCCATTATTTCCACTTTTACTTCCAAGGGAATATCTTTCCTTATTCCAATTTCTTTTCCTTTTTCCTTTTCCTTTTTCCTTCCTCCACAACCACAAGCTTTTCTATTTTCCAAAAATCCCACTTCCTCCAAAATTCCAACACCACACACTTCCACCTACTTCCTCCATTAAATGCATCTCTTTTCTCTCTCTTCCATGGCTTGCCAAGTGTGGCTAGAGGAGACACCTCATCCTCCCTTATTTGCAATTAAGTCCCTCTCTTTTGTTTAATTGCAACTCCTTTACAAAATCTCAAACCTATATAAACTTTCCCTTTACATTTCTATTTTTTTCCTTTTCTTTCTTTTCTCCTCTCATTTCTTTCTTCTTCTTCTTCTTCTCCAAGAGAACCGGCCGACCCAACCTCCGGCCAGCCACCTCCGGCCACGTCGCCGGCGAGGACTCCTCCCAACTCCGGCCAAGCTCCACCTCCTCCATCACCAACAACAACAACTCCTCCATCTCCTTCTTCCTCAAGGATCATCACCAACTCTACCTTTCCTCTTCCTCTCCATCATCAATTTGGTGAGTAATCTTCCTCATCTAGACTTGATTTATTCTTAGTATGTTTGTATTTTCATATCTTGTACAAATATGTCTTCAAATCCATGATTAATTAGTCATCAAACCAAAACCCTAGAAATCTGTTCTGTTTGCTGTTTCCAGTCGATTAGTCGACTAGACCTAGACATTAGTCGACTAACTTATTCTGTCCTGTGAAACACAATTCTAGGAAACACAGTATTAGTCGACTTACCTTAGATCCTAGTCGACTATAGATCCTTAGTCGACTACACCCTTGACCCTAGTCGACTAACCCTTCCTGGACCAGAAACCTTAACTCTCTGTATCCCAGATTTAGTCGACTTAACATAACTGTTAGTCGACTTGTCATGTCTGTTAGTCGACTACCCATATGACCCTAGTCGACTAACTTTTCTCTGAAACCAACCCAACTCTCTGGAACCCAGTTTTAGTCGACTATACCTTACTGTTAGTCGACTTGCCATCACTATTAGTCGACTACTCTTCCATCCTAGTCGACTAACTTTGCCTATCTGTCTTAGTTGATTCCTTTCTTGAACATGAACCTTACCCTCTAGACTTATATCATGTATTGGTATTGCTTGACTTGTCACTTGGCAAACATCATCTTACCTTCTCTCCTTCTCTCTCCTCTTCTCTCTACATATTTATATATCAGGTTTTGTGGCGCGTCCCAAGCTTCCGTGGATTACGGCTCTTTCGGTATTTTGGAGTTTAGGCGAGTATTCTCACTCGCTACTTTCTTGTATGCGAGTAGTCTCGCCTCTATTTGAGTTTCCCGTTTCATCGGTCGATAAGTATTTCGCTTCTTATTTCCATATTCATATATTGCACTACAATTGCTTATATTATGGTAGCTTCATCTTGTACTTGTACCATGCTTATGATATGCTTGTTTCTTCATCATATACCATGCGTGGCCGACCCTTCGTGGTCGTTGGACTTGGAGTCACTTCCTTGTTACTACTTGCTATTATTTCAGACCTGTCAGTTGCATGCTTCCTTTTAACACATGTATATCACCTAACTTCCAGTATGTTATCACCTGACCACCTGACATGCCACTATCTGGCAAGACCATCTTGTTATGTCATGACTTACCCGGACTATATCGATCTCATTGGTATGCATGTTACTTGATATACCACCACCTTGTCATGCTATCTTTTAAAACCAAGCATGATACACCTGACTTTGTAATTGTCATGTTTACGGGAATCCTGTCTTGTTTTATGGAACTAAGTGCCACACGGAACAAAGTGCCACACCTTACTCGGTGGGGGCCACCTCTTGAATCCGTGGGGGCCACCTCTAGAATCCAATTATTACTGTTATGTCCAGTTATTCCCGTAACCTGATAATTCTGTTAATAAACCATAAAAAGGACAACTTGTATGGGTATGGGAGGAAGTGATGGATGCCGGAATGATATCTTGCTTATAGTGGTGGGGTATAAAAGTATGTATATACATATATATATATGTACTGGCGGTAGTGAATCTGAATTACTGAATAGGGGGACTTTGGGCCTCCAAAGCCGGTTCCAGGTGTATGGAAACCACTATAAGAAGTTCTATCAGTTCTCCATCTACTTCCGTTAACAACCCTCGACTTGCTTATATATGGATGTATGTGGGTTGGCCGTACACCAGGTCACATACCGAGATATATGGGTCAGACGAGTAATAATAATAATAGGTGTTTCCTGTGACCCCAGTTATGATTACTGTTATGATTCCTGTTTTGATACCTGTTATGCACTCTTGTCACATCTGTTATGTATTCTTGTTATGACTACTTTGCAACTCTGATTCTATACGCTTAGATATTCGGTGGCATGAGATAACGGTATATAGATGAGGGTTTCCTTGTTTGGATTATTCCTTCGATGTACTAGTCTCATGGGACCGTAACCTAAGCGTATACAATCAATTTTGCTTGTGATCAGTTTTACTTCGGATTTCCTGTTTTACGATTGTTACGTTATACCCGTTCATATATACTTCATTTGTGTTCTAACCCTCCTGTCTTCTGTACTTGACACTCGTACTCATCCTGGCTCGCCACCTGGCTTTTATATCATACTCGCCTGGGGAGTTTCACTGACTCCCCTGGATTCTCATGTCCAGGTTATGGAGCCCAGAGCGCGTGGATTCTCCCCGTTACTGATCAGAGTGGCGCAGCGGTGGCGTGGATCTCCAGCCGACCGTCCAGGGCCACATCCTTCCAGGCCCCCTGTATGCCTCTCGAGTTTCCTCTTAGCAAACTCGTGAGTGCCCTTTTTCTATTCATACTTGTACATTTCCTCGTATACTTGTATGTGAGCGCCCTTTTATGCTGTTCATATATGTATATCTCTTGTACTCTCGCATTTGCGCATATCTGTGATGTATTATTATTGTAATATTCATCACCTCTGGTGATAACTCTGTGATTGTATATATATATGTGTTGGAATGTATAATGCACCATTTGCTTCCGTACTCTGATTCTTGTTTGTACTGATGCTTAGCGTATATACGGGAGGGTAGTTCTGACCTACGTATATACGTTGCAGTGACGTCCCCGTATCGCCGGGATCGGGGCGTTACAGTATTTGTTCTTGTTACATTGTATACTTGACATATCAGATCATAAAGCTAACTTGAGTATGGGGGAGACTTGACGGTTGATTAGATCTTATCGGGTGATGTACTGGATCCATATTGTTCTCCCACTGCAGGGGACGGTAGTGCTACCTACCAATTGCTCCATGAGCTCCCGTTACTTGATTATTGTTCCCCTCTTAGCGGAGGGCCCTGGTCTCAGCAGCCAGGGGTTTGTTTAAGGCCGTGATCCTGGGTATGCACGGGATACACCTACCCGATAAGAACTCCTCGACCATGAGTTTCCAATTAACACAATAAAACAGTATACACAATAGTGACGTCGGGAACACTTATTATTTGATCTCTCTCGTTTGGATAATGGTACCCGTAGGCCATGTCCGGATGGGTTCGACTGGAGTGCGGGCTCCAGTATGAACTGACAGTGGTATGAGACACTGGAAGAGATTGATTAAAATATCAGGTGGTACTGATTGCTACTATTGTATAAAGAACATGACTTCCCTGATACATGTTTACTATTGTATAGTTGTACTTGTTACTGTTCCTGATCATTTATCTGCTATCATGTTACCTGTATGATCGTTACTTTACCTGGTACATGTTACGTTTTCTGTGGTGACATACTACTCATGCACATGTATACGATGCATTGCATATATTCTGTTTTGCATTGCCTATATGCTGCCTAGACACCACACCGTGGTATGGTTATGTTGCATACTTCATCTACACATTTATGTCCATCACATCATCACTATACAACTGTAGTTATTACTGTAAACATGACCCGATGATAACATGCTAGGTAGTGCTGGTATTAAAATATGACATGATTATATTTTCTACTGCTTCTTATATACTTATTTTATGGTATCACTGGTACAACATCATGTATTATATATATGTATCGTGCTTGTATTACTATTGTATATATTACTACCTCCTCCTTCATTTTACCACTCACTAGGTCGCTTTCTGACGACCCTGGGTTTGCGTGCCCAGGTTGGAGATCCGAGTTATCGTTCGGGCAGCTAGTTCATTGGATTCACATGGTAGACTTTACCATCGGGATTCCTTTATAGGTATCTTTGTGCTTTGTTCCTGTTATCTTATTTATCCCTGTTTATATATCTGTTATGATCGCTCACCCCTTTCTGCAGGTATTCTTGTACTTATGTCCTGCTGGAACTCCTGTGTATATTGAGGTTATGTCCTGTACTGAGGCTTAACGTACGCGTGAGGTTGTTTTCACCTCGCGTATGTACGTCGTCATAACGTCCCCGTACCTGCGGGATCGGGGCGTTACAACATCGGACGATAGCAACAGACCTGATAGTACTAAGAACTTTCTCGTGTTCCATATCATCCTCAGAATCACTGCTCGCGTTCCCTATGACACAATGTCCTTTTGAGATTCGTCTTGCACCTCATCTGGTTAATTATCCAGGAAGATTGTTCTGAATTTACTTGGGCAGAACTTCTCTACATGCCCATAACCTTGACATTTAAAGTATTGAGTGCGAGGATTGGAATGTGGTACACTCTCGAGTGAGCCTTTACCCTTGAGATCTCCTGTCAGGGCCAAACTGTTGGGATTGGGGTTTGAGCTGAGACTGTCCAGATGTGGTTCTAGCGCCCTGGCTCTTATAATCTGAAGCTCGTTGATAGTAAGATCCTCGAGACGCATCTAAGTCCCGAACTATCTGATAGGCGTGTTCTAAATCACTAACACCTCTTACAAAAAGTTCCCTATAGAGATCATCACGAATGCCAGACCTAACCCTAGAGAGAGTTACCATAAGAGATTCATTGACAAACTCGTTACACCGAGTCAAAAACTCATCAAACTTCTCAATGCATTCAGCAGAGAAAGTTCCTTGTATAAGCCTACTCCATTTGTCTAGCTGTTGATCCTGAAAAGTAATTAGGAGGTATTTCTGACTCAACTTGGCCTTCATCTAATCCCAATTCGGATCGATTCTTGCTTACTTAGTGCTAGCAGTCTTTTAACATTTGACCAATATTACCTTTCTTGTCCCATTAGTTTCATAGCAGCAAAACGGACCGTCACTCTTGAGACATCTCATACCACTTGAAATAACGCTCTAGACTCATTACCCAATCATGGTAATATTCTGAATCTAAGCGGCCGTCAAAGTTTGGTACATCCACTTTGATGTTCTTCGGGTACTATTCGTCATCATCGTATTAATTGTAATTCTTGTTGATTTTCTTCTCTCGGCGTTGGTTGAGTTGACGCTCTTCATTACAATCTCCATCATGATGTTCAACTTCTAACCTATCCATTCTCTGACTTAAAGTGTTCATTTGGGTCTTAATCTCCTCAAGGGCTTTGAGAATTTCAAGAGTGATGTAATCTGTTGGTAAGGTGATACCAGACGAAGAAGTATTGAGATCCATGACTATATTGAGTTTTTTTGGGTTGTAAACTCTGCCACTACGAGTATGCATGCACAGCTATTTTTCTACTATCTAAGTGCTGAATATGATGATTTTTTTATATGATAATGAATGCAATTTATTATTTCCTATATGCAACTAACGACTTCTAATGCAACATGCAAGGTGATACAGAAGATGTGGAGAATCAACAATAATTCAGTGAAGCAATGCGCACAATAAAGCGAATGAATTTTGTCAAGCAAGCTCAATAATTTAAAATAAAGACTGTGATCTAAAAACTTTGCATTTTAGACCTCAATATTTTATAAAATATTAATTCTATGCGACTTTTGATGTCTACTATGTATTAGTAGTCTCAAAATTAATATTAAGATGTAGCAAATAAAAGGCTAAGCAGATACACACACTTACTATATGTGGATGGCAGATAATCGATGAAATTATAATGACAGAATTTAAAGTAGTACCAAAATTCAGTTCGAAGGAAATTATACCTGATCAGATTACCTGGATAGTTGATGTGAAACTCCCATCATCATGAACTCAACGGCTTGAAAAACTTCCCAATCGAACTTCGAATCGCCAAGATGTCGTCTGAAAACATAGTGGTGACTTGTGGATCTTTACTGCTACTAGATCAGGACTGGGGTCAGATGATACCACCCCAAATCACCACATATCTGAATTTGTGTTGAAATTCTCTCTCCAGTTTGCTGCTCCATGCCGGAGGATGTCGAAGATAGGAGCAGAGATCTGAGATCTCGTGCGATCAGAGTTGAGGGGTATTACTTTATACCTACTGAATCTCTCGAGGATCACAGATTAGGGGAATATCAGAGAGGGGTGATGGCGTCGGATTTCTTTGTGGTGGTGTTCGGTTGAAGTCGATGAAGTACAGAGAAGCGGCGTAAACCTTGTTGTGTTATTGTGATATTGTGATGTTATCGTAAAGTCGATGAGTCAAAGAGAAAAAGGAGAAGGATGTCGATCTGATCTCGATGAAGGCACGACGCGAGGAGGCAAATGGGGGTCTCCTTGTTGACTTGCTGATGATCTCTAACGGTGTCAGATCTGATGACTTGGGGGTGTCGGATCCTGGTTGATGGGGATGAAAAAGAGATCGAGATGGATGCGTCAAAGTGGGGACAAGAATCTCATTGATCGAAGCCTCTCCGCGCAACAGGGAGGAGAGAACGTCGAAGATTGTGCAGGAGGCAGTCATGGCGATCGTCGAGTGGAGGTGGAGATCAAAGTTGATTGAGGATGGTGGGAAGTCAAGGCAGCCGCAGATGGATCTCGATGGTATTTTGGGTGGATTTCGGTGGATGACGAAGGCGGCGAGTTCACGTCTCTTGGATGGGAGTTCGATGGATGGTTTGTGAGCAAAAAAGGAGAGAGGTTTGTTTAGATTTCAGTGGTGTAATTTGTTTTTATATGGTGGCGGCGCGGGCAGGAAGTAAAGAGGAGAAATTGAGGAAAAGAAAAAAATAGGGATAGAGGAGAGAGAAAAGTAGGGTTTTAATTTTGTAGTAGAAAATTTTGTGGATTTGTGTTTTGAAAGAATTCAGGATTAGATCTGATACCAAAAAGATGGGGAACCAACGGGATTATCTCCCTAAGGTTTCTCACCCAAAGCACACCAGGCTACAAAGCTTATCAAAAGCAATTTTTAATTCATCTAAAAACTACTGAATTCAATACCAGTCTTGACCATAAATAGGCCTACACAATGGAGATATCCCATCACAACCGATATGAGATTAAAAAAACTATCATAAATAAATAAATAAAAATTACAATTAAAAAAATAGAACTAATATAAATAGCCAATGTAGCTTGAATCTCCAAGTCTTAATCGAACCAAACTGAAAGACTGTGACAGAGCCTCTGGTGCAAAATCGCAATCATGGAGAGATGTCCCTATCAATTTCTTATCATACATTACTTGTAGTGCATCGACCATCAAAGTCAAAGAGAGTCATGATTTAAGAACAGATTGGGACTGAAGTTTTGAATTTCGAATCAGTTAATGATTTGGCTATTTCTAAAGTTCATATGCAATCTATGAACCCATTTACACCCTTAGGTATCATCAACCCTTGAATAATGAACAATTGTCCTAAGTCATGTAGAGCATGCCCGACATAATTACCTTCATTGCAATGCCAGGGTTTTTATGTATGATTATTCACTAGCTAAGGAAGGACTGTTAGGGCCTAAGTTTGGAAAAGTATGTGTCCTTGATTATTTCCTCCCAAGAATTTTAAAGTGTATCTTGCAGGATCTAAGGAATTTTTAGTGGGTTTGAACAGGTGAACACGTAGGCACATCATACAAGTTTAAAAAGGATATGCAAGTGTATCTAGCATAATCTAAAGAATTTTAAGTGGGTATGAACATGTAGGCGCATCATACAAATTTAAAACGGATACGCAAGTGAATATAGCTGGATGATGGTCGATTTTGATATCTGGGTTCAGTTTAGCAACGTAATAGTAGAGTTTATGATTTAGAATACAATCCCCAAGGTCCCACCAGGCATACCAGAATCTATATGTTATAAATCTCACCCTAAAGAAGTTATCCCTTAGAATGGATAGAAAACAGATAGAAATTACTTTTAGGTGTATCTCTAAAATTCCCTCTACTAAGATAGAGACTTATTATTTATGGGGTTCGATATCTTCAATAGACTCAAGAATTTATTGTTAATTACCTTTTTGAGGTGTATCAAAGGTACCTCCGATTAACATGTTATATAATTTTATGTTAACTCTAATATGTAATTTTGACTTGATATTTAAAACTAAATCTTGATTTTAAGTAATTAATTGATGAAATGGTAAATATTAGTTTGAGAAGTGAATTTCTCTGATAGGGAGAGGAATTTCCTATCAAAAGAATAATTTGAAGTTTAAAAATGTGGAGAGGACATTCACATCTGAATTGAATTTGTTTTGTGTGTTTTCTGATAGAAAGACTCTTCTACCAGAGAATAGTTTTGAATTTAAAATTTAGAAGGTATCAATTTAGTGATGTAATGGTCAAACTTGAAATTTGGGACCTGGTTTAGTCACAATGGTCGATTTCAAGAGTTGGGTTTAGTTTAATGACGTGATGGTCGTTATGAAATTTGGATTCAATTAGTAACGTGATGGTCAATTTTAAAATTTGGATTTAGTTATGCGATGTGATGGTCGAGTTTAAGATTTGGGTTCAGTTTAACGGCATGATGATCAATTTGAAGACTTGGGTTCACTTTAGCGATTGTGATGGTCGATTTTGAGATTTGCATTTAGTTAGCGACTTGATGGTCGATTTTGAGATTTGGGTTCAGTTTAGCAATGTGAAAATCAATTTTCAGATTTGGGTTTAGTTTAGAAATGTGATAGTTGATTTTGAGATTTAAGTTCAGTTTAGCTTATGAAGCACTGACACTTCAAAGTGAGTGATGTGTCCGTGTCAGAGATACCTACACGTATTGGACACTCTGATGCCGTGTCGGATTTTAAACAACCATAAAATCACGTGTCGATGTCGTGTCGGCATTAAATAAAATTTAAAGATCATATATTAGATATCTAAAAACACATGTCGCTTAATAAAATATGAAAAAATATTGTTCTGACATAAGCAAATATGTTTGTAGAAGTTACACACATCACGAGCTAGGTGAAGTACTAGGCAGATTTTTTTTTAGATCTTTTTGTTTTGTTTGTTACTCTATAAAAGCTATCGATGTAAATTATTTAGATTTATTTTGCTTTTCATCTTACCTTTAATAAAACTAATTATTGATATTTGATTATTTTTGACAAGTTGATTATTCATTATTCTACTCACATAGATAGAGTTGTGTAGAAATGTCTACTTCGAAAAATACCGTTAAAAAAGTTGAAAACATGCACCTCTTTGAAAGTATGAGAGAAAATCAAAAATTAGGATAGGGAAGAAATTTATCTATATAATAATAATAAAATATTACTTGTTGTGTCTCCGTATCTTTTTTTTTGAATTTTGCCGTGTTTCGTGTCCGTGTCGTGTCCGACACCCGGCACATGCATGTGCTACATAGAGTTTAGCGACTTAATGATCATTTTGAGATTTGGGTTCATTTTAGCAACGTAATGGTCTATTTGAAATTTGGGTTCAATTTAGCGATGTAGTGGTTGAATTTAAGATTTGGCTTTAGTTTAGCGACATAATGATCGAGTTTAAGATTTAGTTTCAGTTTAGCGACTTGATGGTGAATTTTGATATTTGGGTTCAGTTTAGCAACTTGATAGTTGATTTTGAAATTTGGAATGGAGTTTATTTTAGTTCAAGGACATTATGATCTTTAAAACATAAAGTTTGGACTTGACTCAATTCAGCATTCTATTTGCAATTGGAGTTTTAACCAATTTAAAAACTTGGTGGTTCATTTAGAATTTAACAATTTTGTGTTTGATAATCAATTTTGGGATTCGGCAATCCATGGACTTTGGAGATCAATTTTGGAATCGTGAGCAATTTACAGTTACAAACTCACGTTTGCCATTTTCTCTATTTATAGACTTGGAGAGATCTATTGTAACTTTCTTGGTATTTAGTGATTTCGATAATTCTCACCAATTAATAAGGCCTCAATGAAATTGACCGAATTTAGCTCTTTTGGCACTTCTAGCACCCTTTTTATTATATTTTTTATTTATATCTCAAACCAATTTTGAGGTGTTTTCCACTTTTTGAGAAATTAATACCCATTTCATTTAAAACCGCTTGAAAGTAACTTGAGCTGTTTTTGACTGTCAAGTTATTTGAGCTCAACAAATCGCATGTAATTGAGATTATTTACATGATTATTTGGGCTCCTTTTGTTATTGGTGACTTGAATCTTTTTTTTCTATTTAGGTGATTTTGAGTCTCTTTTGAACATCATTTAATTTGCATGATAGTCAAGTTGGCATCTATCAACAATACCACTCGAGTCAGTCCGGAACTCGACTACAACAAGGTCAGACTTGTTCGCATGAGGAGGGTATTATATGGATTTGATCGAAGATGTGGTTATGTGGCCTGAGATAAATAATAATTGTATAAATTCTTAATTTTGATAGGCTCTCACTTTAGCTTCTTACATGAGACATGGAACGTGCATGACGTGATATTATATTACGAGTTCCTAAGGTTAGTAATAAATACGTGAAGTTCTGAATGGCTCTTATGTTAGCCCCTTGAATGAGATATGCATGAGTTAAATTACTTCATGCACATACATGCTAGGTTGGTCAAACTTGTGCAGTTGTGCAAAACAACTCCAATTCGGTTCTAGATTATTTTCTAGTATCACAATCCCAGTAGTATAGATTTGATTATTTCAATCTATTTGAATTCAAATCTTATTGCAGTTGTAATCTTATTAGAATTAGAGCTTAAACAAACTCCTAAACCTTTTCTATAAATAGAGGGTATGAAGTTATTTTATAGGGAAAAACTTTGTGGTCCAGAAACCAAGCCTAGAGTAAGGTATTGATTTTTTGATACTTTTGAAATTTTATTTTATGTTTATTTCTTTGGGTTTGTCTCATTTGTAACCTTTGTTATTTGCTATTTGCCATTTTCTATTGTCTCATTCTAAAGGAAGCCGACAATAATCTTTTTTATTTTTCATTGTTTGGAATAGGTAAGAATATGAGAAATTCTTCCTCAACACAATGGATTTATGTGGGAAGCTCGTTGCCCCCGAATAAACTAGTGTATATGAATCTAAAATTTTATCCCCATTCTTTCTCTTCCTTTCTATCTTTTCTTATGTATGGCTTTTGTTGGGATTAGACTACAAACATTTCATGAGCCATCTCACTGGGAGATTCGAAGATATATAAGAGAAGTAGGCAACGGTTGCAATTTCAAATTTCACAGGTGGGAATGGACCAACTATATGACTAAAAATGAGGATAAATACAACTGCCTCTTTCTCCTCATGATCCTCTTCCTCTAAAATTAGAGGATACTAGGGTCGAAGCATATAAAACAACATGTTACTCTCTATTTATAGAAAAAAGGTTAAGAGTTTGTTTAAGCTCTAATTCTGATAAGATTACAACTGCAAAAAGATTTGAATTCATATAGATTTAAATAATCAAATCTTTATCCACCTGGATTGTGATACCTGTAAATAATCTCATACTGAATTAGAGCTATATACACAACCACACAAGTCTGAGCAAGCTAGCATATGTGTGCTTGAAGTAATTTATCTTAGCATATCCAAGCAAGGGGTAACATGAGAGCCAATCAAAATTCAGAACTCACATAATTATTGTTAACTTAGGGACTTGTAAAATAATCTCACCTCATTCACATCCCATGTCCCATGCAATGAGCTAACGTAAGAGTCTTTCAAATTAAGAACTCATGTTTCTTAACAACTCTTCAGAGTGTATGCTTTCTATATAAACTCGCCATCTCTTACAATGACACGGGCAAATCCATTAAATCTGTAATTCTTTATTGTCATCATAGTTTTAACTCCGACATAACCACTATGAACTAGAATGATTCCTCTCTTGTGAGGATTGTGTGGTGAGTGATGACAAAGTTCGCTCCCCATGGTTCAAAGTCTCGGTCTCGGCGGCCGACTTGGCCGGCACCGAGACGGATCGGCCTCAGCGACTCGGGTCTGACTCGGACGATACGTGCAAAACGCTACATAGAACGTCAAAAAAATTATGAAAAAATCATGACAAATGGTAAAAAAATGTAGACATCAAAATTCATATATCACATATTAAAAATATTTCACTTAACACTCAAAACATAACGTGAAAGCATAAATACAAGCGTCGTGGGTAGAAAGATATCAAAATACATGCATAATATAATAACTTGCACAAAATAATTCATAAGTACCTGCTAATATAGTCATTTCCACATTGAATACGAGGAGGCACAAAATCATCATTATTATCATCCCCGCGATAAGTATAGAAAGCAGGTATATAGTTTTCATAAGGATAATAATATGTTTGTGGGTGAGATCATGTAGGCTGAGATGATTGGCCAGAGGATCTAACATCAGAGTAATATGGCGGTAGGGGTTGTGCAATATCAGCTCCATGGTGATAATACCCTAAACCTCGATATTCACCAGTGCTAGAATAATCAGTGCTAGAATATTAGTCAGAAGTCAAACCCAACCCCTGTAAATGGCCTTCAAGACTATGATGGTCATGTGAATAGTTATCATTTCCACTCGAATAATCATCGCTAGAACTGAAATCAACCAACCGATCCAAATGCCTACGCTGTTGCGAAATCCCCGCCCGAGCTCCATGATTTGTATCATGTGTGGCATAATATTCTGAATCTCATGTCATAGCACCACCTCGTTGGCTTCCACCAACACCATGAGTCTCTTCATCATTACCGTCATCACCTCTATAACCGCCGTCATCACTATCACCACCATCACCGCCATCATCATCACCGCCAACATCGTCACTTTCGTCACTACGATAAATACCTTCATCCAACCAACCTAAGTAATCTAGTGGTAACATCGGTTGTTCTCCCTCACGAATCCACTCATCTAAAATATCATCATCATTGAAAATATTGTTCAGATCAATTGGGTTGTAATAATCATCAATGTCGCTTTTTCATGTCAAGTTTCTTACTCGTAATCGCATATTGTAATGTACAAATACTAGTTTATGCAACTTGTTCATTGCCAACCGGTTGAACAATTTTGTATGAATTACTAACCGCGTGCTCCAATTTCTTTCACAACCCGATGAAGAACATGTTTGGCTTAAAACTTTGATGGCAATTTTCTGCAGATTGGGAGCTTCTTCGACATAATTAATCCACCAATCAGCTGGAAGAGATTGTTGCACTGCTCTTCTAGTCAGTGAGCTTCCAAATTCTCTAACTTCATCCACAAATAATTTTATCTGTAAGAATACACATCACAAGTGTTAATATTTACAAAACATCATATCGATGAAATAAATAAATTATTATTATCTCATTAATAGCTCTTGCTTGTTTATTCAAATCCGGCTCCAATCTTTTAATGACCTCATTTGATACATTTCTCACTACTGAATGTGTAGAATTTTTTTTTGAATATTTGAGTGCTGGATTTAAAAAATATGTTGCAATAATGTAAGCACATGATTGTTATGATATGACAGTTTCAATTTATGGTTAACAAAAATGATTTCTAGGCAAATGAATTACCAGCAGCATGCAAGTGTCTATGCAATTGTCCCTCTCATCTTCTATCAATGATATCCTAGTACATCTCCAGTTCTTATTTGATACCTTCATAACCAATTTTGCTATATCCATAGCTTCATATATAATAGATAATGTAGGTTTCTTGTCCTGGTCTAATATCTTCAAGACTCTAGCAAGAGGATCCATAATGTTTTGGACCTCTCTTGCCTTCTTTTAAAACTGGTCAGTAAGAATGAGATTAGAAACCTTATCTCGCCCACTTCTTCTACTCCTTTCCTTATTGAATTCACGTCATTCGGTAGTCGTACACATTCTTTTCAAATCTTGCTCATAGCGAATAAGGCTTTCAATAGAAATAAACTCGGTGGCAAACCGTGTTATACCTGGTCTCAACAAATATCTATCTCTAGTAAATAACTTCATTAAATTCACCACTTTGAGGCTATTGTAAATGAATGATGTGATCATCTAATGTCTCCTTGATTGATTTCACAGAGCCGATATCTTCAAGCATCAAATCAATGTTATATGCTGCATAGGGAAATCAAAATAAATATTTTCTCTTCTCCATCAACACGTGACCAGCTGCTTTGAAACTTAACTCATTATCTGTTACAACCTGCACGATATTTTCTTCACCAACTTCATCAACAACTTTATCCATTAGCGAGAATATATAATCAGCAGTCTTCGAGATATTAGTAGTAATAACAGAAATATGGTAGATCATACTTCTATCACAATAAATTATGAAATTAACAATAGCTTTCTATTCTGAGAACTCCAGCCATCACACATGATCGTACAACCATACTGCGGCCATTTTGTTTTTATTGAAGCAATATATACTTCAATTTCTTTTATTTCCTCCTCTAAATATAGATTACCAATCTGGTATCCTGTAGGGCCTTTTACACTTGGGCCTGCCTCCGCAATAGTATTAATCATGGCTTGATAGTAAGGGCCACTATCAGCTGCATTGAATGGTATTGTATTGTAGTGAAAGAATTTCGCCATGGATTTTCCAACCTTTTTAATATTCTCAGTTGAGAACATGCTTTTAATTGATTTCTGTTTTGTTGGGTACATTTAAGGATCAATACCACGAGCTGGAATTTCAGCTTCTCTCATAATCATACTCCGACGCAATCCACGGTTAATCCCTGATCGTGAAAGCTGCAAACTACTGTCACCAATATCAACTCCTTCTGCCGATCTCCAAGCCATTTCACGACTCTCTCATAGCTTATTTTAGTTGTCTTCTTTCAACTCCTTCTAAATCACCAACTTCTTCAATTTCATTATAAGAATCTTCATCAGTCACATTATAAAAATCTTTCTCACTTAAGGATCTCATAAGTCACTCTTTCTTGAATTCTATGGCCGCTCTTTCTTTGCTACATTCAGAAAGATGTTATCTCATTATTTGAGATACTTTTTTGATACTCGCAAGCATCTTTCCACCTGACGGATACATGTGCTATATGTTGTTTCAATCTGGTGATACCACCATGGACTTATTTCCCACAATAATTATACTTCACAAGTTTTCTACTTCCACCAACAGGGGTACCATGTTCCCATCCAATATCGCGTTGCTTTGGAGCCATACTGAAATTTAAAAAATTATCTGTTAAATTAAATTAAAACTAAAGTTAACTAAATTAAAACAACATTAAATTAAACTCAATTAAATTAAACTAAATTAAATTAAACTAAACTAGTTTATACTAGAATAAGCTAAACTAACTTAATTACCTAACTTCAATAAAATTATTAAATTACTTAACTTAATTATAATTATAAAACTTTTTAAATTAAATTAACCTAAATTAAGTTTAACTAAACTAAACTAATTTAAATTAAATTAAACTCAATTAAATTAAACTAGTTTATACTAGATTAAGCTAAACTAACTTAATTACCTAACTTCAATAAAATTATTAAATTACCTAACTTAATTATAATTACAAATTTTTATTAAATTAAATTAACCTAAATTAAGTTTAACTAACTAAACTAATTTAAATTACATTAAACTCAAATAATTAAAATCAGAGAAAGGAACAGAAGGAGAGAGAGGGACTGAGGGATAGAGAGAGGGACATAGGAGAGGAACAGAGGGAGAAGAGGGACTGAGGGGAGAGAGAGGGACTAATGGGAGAGAAAAACTGAGGGAGAAAGGGACTAAGGGATATAGGAACAGAAAAGAGAGAAACAGATGGGGGAGAGAGGAACAGAGAGAGGGAGAGAGAGAGACAAAGACAGAGAGGGAAAGAGGGAGACACGGAGGAGAGAGATAGAGAGGGACTGAGGGATAGAGAGAGGAACAAAGGGGAGAGATAGGACAGAGAGGGGGAGAGGGAAAGAGACGGAGACAGATAGGGGGAGAGAGAGAGATGGAGACTAAGGGATAGAGAGAGACAGAGGGGAGAGAGCGAGAGTGATAGGGATGAAAATAGAGTGGGAGAGAGAGACGAAGACAAGAGAGACAGTGAGATCGACAGGGAGAAAGATCGACGGGGAAGCGACGCAGAGGGAGAGAGAGGGAGAGAGATCGACGGCAAGAGAAAGGAAAGAGATCGACAGAGAGAGAGACGCAGAGGGAGAAAGGAAGAGAGATCGACGGAGAGAGAGAGGTACCTGCGAGGGGGAGAGATCGACGTCGATAGCGACGGCGACGACCACGGGGGCATTGCTCTTTTTTTCTTTCTGATTCAGCAGCGCAGAGAGGAGGGAGAGATCGAGAGAGAGATAGATCAATCTCTCTTTCCCTTTATGTTCGTAGATTCACGGGTGCCAAGTCGACTCGGGTCGGGTCCAACTCAGAGTCGACTCGGTCAACTCGGCCGAGTCGCGTAAGAATAAGCCGAGTTGACCGAGTCGACTCCGAGTCGGACCCGACCCGGGTCGACTCGGCACCCGCCCTTTGACTCGAGCGTTCGAGTCATATTGATGGTCGTCGAGTCAGATACGACTCGGTCGAGTCCTCGATCACTGCCGCTCTCTATCCTCTTGTATCCCAACTTGAGGATATAGTCATTTTTTGCATTTTCTTGGAAAGACTTTATGTGAAGCCACTTGATATAAAGTCAACATTCATGCAGATCTACATTTGACAAAGAGAAGCTTAAAGAGAGGGTCGTACGAGATGTCAAAACAATCTTTATGTTCCAACTTATAAAGAGAAATTCATCAAACATGATACTTTATTTAATATTTATGAAATCAAGTCTCAAATAAACAACCAAATCCATAAGTTGCACTAAATGGCAAAACAAATTACCAAGTTACAAAATCAGGCTTCGTAAAATAACCTTCAAGTCTAAAAACTAAGGGAAAATGGAAAGATTGATTTTTATGTCTATAAATAGATATGTATTATAGAGTGAACTTTCACACCATGAAATGCCCAAAATTCCAAATTTGACCTTCAGGTCCCCAAATTGTAAAATTGCAAATCCATAGTAGACATCCAGGTGCTTTCAAAATTCCAAAATAGACCTCCAAGTTCATAAACTGGCCAAGTTCCTATGTTAGATCTTCAAATTCGTAGGTTGAGTAAAACTTCAAATGGGATCATAGTGTCTTAACTAAGATCAAACCCATAATCTAAGTCTTACGGACCGCAAAAGTCCCTAAACTAGAATTTTTCTCAAAATTCAAATTTAGCAAAAACTAAAATCTAAAATTCGATTTCTCGTACCTGATCTTAATTGGTGAATTAGCGTGTGAACTATGTTGTGATATAGGTTGTGTGGTGGGTGACAACAAGGTTCGCTCTCCAACCTCCTGGATCCCGACCCTCAGAAAACAGTCTATTTCTGCCTAAAATCTGAACCAATTTTTATATTTGAAACTCCATGGACCAAACCAAATTTCAAGATTACAAATCAAATTTCGACCGCCACATCACTAACTAGACTAAAATTTCAAATTTGATCACCGTATCGCTAAGCTGGACTCATACTCTAAATTTGACTACCATGTCACTAAATTGGACTCAAATTCCAAATTTTGACTACCAAGACGCTAAATTGGATTGAAACTTCAAATTTGACTACCATGTCACTAAACTGAAGCAAGAACTAAAATTCAACCACCACGTCACTAAACTGGAACCAAATGCCGAAAATTAACCACCACGTCACTAAACTAGACCCAAATTCCAAATTTTGACTAGCACGTCACTAAACTAGATCCAAATTCCAAATTTCAACCACCATTTCGTTATATTGGACTGAGATTTCAAATTTGACCGCCACGTCACTAAACTTACTCAAATCTAAAATTTGACCACCACATCACCAAACTGGAACCAAATATCGAAAATCGGCCACCACATCACTTAACTGGACCAAGGTCCAAATATCAACCACTATGTCACTAAACTGGAACTGTTTTCAATATTACAATTCGAAAATCATATTATGATAAGGAAAGTCCTCTCCCTAACTCCAAAATATTTTATTGATAAAAAGTCTTTTTCCCATTAAATATTCCAAAAACTTTACTAGTGGAAAAGTCCAATCTGCAAGGAAATCCACAAAATCTATTTTCATGTGAAAGTTCAGTACATATCACAACTCCATAATTTGTTATTCTAGTAGGAAAATCTTCTACCTATTAGAAGTCTCTCACTATCACAAAATTCTAATTCTTGTATGAGTCCCTCACTATCAAAAAAATCTAAACATCCTTTTTGGTAGGGAAGTCCTCTCCCTATCAAAAATTCCAAAATCCTTTTCTAATTGAAAGGTCTCTTTCATATTAGAAAATTCACAAAATTTCCATCCTTGTGCAAAAAAAAATGATTTTCCTTCAAATTTCCTATCCACATTCAAACCAAATTTCTATCACTAAATGCAAGTTCATATTAGAAATAAATAACATGTTAATCGGAGGTATCGTTGGTTCACTCCAAAGGGTAAATTAACAATAAACTCTTGAGCCTATTGGATTGGAGATATCAAACCTCATAAATAATAAACCTCTAATTCCTTAGAGTGAATCTTAGGGTTACACCCAAAAATCAATTCCTATTTGTTCTCCTATTCATTGTGAAGGGTAACCACTTTAGGGTGAGATTTGTTACCCTACATGAGGACATGAATCTCAATATTGCTCATGATTGGCTCAGTTATGCACCTCTCCACCAGGAGGAGAATCAAAACTCAAAATTTATGTTGGGGCTAATGCGATGGCACAAGATGAGGCATTACATTGTAATATCAATAACAGTTATCAAACAACAGTCAACAAGTGCAAGCTTCAAGGTATAACATAGTATAATGCATATCTTTTTCGCTCAATATTTACAAATTCTGTCATCGTAACCCATATGAATACCATTAAGCAAGGGCTTTCAATTGAACTTACGACTTAGATTTTCTACTACTGTGTGCTATTTTAAAATTTTAAGTCGTCCCTAATGGCTACAAGAATTCAAAACCTCAATTTTTCGACCATTTTGCTCTTCAAAACTTCATACTATTTCAAAAGTTGTCAACAAAATCATGTGATTAAATACATTTAGCGTTCTCAGTCCACAGCAACTCCTATTTTACATGAAAACAAATGCAAAAGAATATCGGGATTATTCTAAAATATCAAAAGAAATAAACTGAATGGTGTGAAATCAATCGACTTCATATTTTACAGATGAGAAACCATTCGGGGTCGATGCTCACCTGTTGAGTGTGGAAAAGGGAAGGTGAAGTGGGAGATATAGGGGCCCGAGAAATGCGGAGGGCAGCCCACGTGTACTTCGCTCATCACCTCATCCTTCCCTTCCTCTTCTTCTCCTTCTTCCTCCTCCTCCTTCGAGGTTGAGGGCATGGCGAGATTTCTGCTTGCAAGATCAAGATGGGTTTGGTTTCTGATTATTAGAAATGGGAGTAGGTCAAGATAAATTTGAACCCAGTTGGGGTTTAGAGGAAAGGTAACACTTTTGTTGGGCCTGCTTTACATTAATCAAGGCCCATTTGGAACTTGAGTCTGGGGTCCACCCTTCAGCCCATTTGGTAGGTGGGCTCAAGGTGGGTGGTCTTGTGTGGGATTTTAGATTGAGAGTCAATTGGTGTTACCAATTTTATTTTAATAATTACTTTTATTTTTTTTTTAATAGAGGTGTTAAGCAGTGGCAGGGGGTGGCACAGGGTGGCACGTGCCCCCCGCGCCCACAAGAAAAAAACCCCCTACTATTATTAACCCAGCCAATAAATAACTTCAAAGAGGCTGAGAGCTGAAGCCTAACAGCCTCTCCTATTTTTTGCTCTCGTCGCTCGTTCTCGCTTGAAAATTGAAATCCAGGCTCCAGGGTTAGGGTTTCTGATCTCGCTCGTGACTTTTGCACTGGTCGAAGACTCGAAGTTCTTCCCCCAAATCTCCAATTAAGGTAAAAATTTCATTCTCTCAATTTGTTCTTTTTATGTTTTTTGGGTCTAAGTCTGATTCTTGATTATCAAGGGAATTTGGGGAGATCTTGTTTCAGATCCTTGGACTTTTAATCTTCTCAAAACACTTCCAAATTTTCAATCAAGTAAAAAAAAAATACTTCCAATCATCGCCCTCGGCTCGCCCCTTCTCACCATCACCGCCCTCGCTCTCACCGCCGGCTGCGCAAGCTCCATCATCGCAATCACCTCCTTCAGATGCTTCATCAACTTCAACTCTTAGATGCCATTTAATTACATCAATAAAAAAATTATAAACTCCGCCGCTGTCAGCCATGGAAGTCATAGATATATAGTCGACTTATAGTCCCTGTTAGTCGACTAATACGTTATGTAGTCGACTTGACCAAAGCCATAGTCGACTAATCCTGTGTCTCACTTGAGCTTATCTTGACTCATCACTGGACTAGTCGACTTATAAAGAAATTGTAATCGACTTGGTTCAGTTATCCAGAAACCTGTCACTTGAGCTTGTCTTGACCTAGTCGACTAATACCCAATAGTAGTCGACTACTCTTTGAAAATTTGTCTAGACTAGTCGACTAACTCAAAGGCAAGTCGACTATAGTCAGTTTCTGACTGTTGGACAGTTTCTGTTATCTGGTCTTTTGTGCAACGTTTTCCAACGTTTTAAACTTTTGAATTGCACCTATAACTACCCTAACTAATCCTAGAGTGCAGTTATATATAGGGTTGTTAATCTAAAGGCTATATACTAATCCTAATCTTCAGTTTTCAACCACAAAATTCTGCCAATTCCTAAAAACTGTTCCCACTTCAGTTCTTCACCAAAATCTAATTCTATAGTGAAGTTCTCTGAAGTTTCTCCTATACTAGACCATGTCCATGTTCACATATTGTACCAAGGCTTATAGGAAGTGTTATAATCATCAAAGAAATCATTGTACACAGGTGTCTTCTTGGTGTAGAAGAAAGTTGTACAAGGTGGTGTTTGTTCTCTTGGTTGTAGGAGAAGGTGTACACATTTGACAAAAGGGATTTGTCAAGTGTGTGCAAGGTGTTGAATAAATCATAAGTGTCTGCGCAATTTGAAAACTGATGTTGCATTGCATACTTTATTTGCAGAGGGATCTCCTTTTAGGAGGCGGAGAAGAGTCTACCATTCATAGACACAGTTTACAGTAAGTACCATGCTTCTAATTGAAGTGTTTTTTATTTCTTGAAGTTATTGAATTGATTATCAATAGTAAATTTCATATTTTTCATTATGCTTATGTTTGGATTATAAGATAACAACCATGAAATTGAGAACACATATGATATGTTTGTAGGAATGGACAAATTTCTTATAAGAAAATCAAAACCAAATGAAAGTTCAAGTACGGGAGAAAGTGTTAATCAACTTGCGCCCAAGTGCCCAAACACTTCAACAATTGACAAAGAATCTGAACCTTCGTTAAAACAGAGACGCATTGAGACTAATTTAGAAGAACTTTCAGCGGATCCTGGATTAAGAAAAGTAATATATGATAAAGGCACTTCTCCTAAAGAGCAAGATAGGAAAAGAAGAGCATATTTACAGAAAGGTCCTTGTCAGTCTTGTATGGGTAAAGATGACTACCCTCAAACTTTATTTAACAATAAATACCGTCGATTCAATCCAAAATGGTTTGACATGTATCCAAATTGGTTAGAGTATAGTGTCGAAAAAGATGCAGCATTTTGTTTATGTTGCTATCTTTTCAAAGGTTAACATGAGCAATATGGTGGAGATGCATTTATTGTTGAAGGATTCAGAAATTGGGCTCATGCAACAGCGAAATTGAAAGCTCATGTTGGAGGCCCTAATAATTCTCACAATCTAGCAGTGGAGAAGTGTGAGAATTTGCTACGACAAGATCAACACATTGATAGTGTAATCTTAAAGACTTCACAACTTGCTCAAGTTCAATATCGGACTCGGTTGAATGCCTCAATCGATTCTATTCGGTATCTTTTGCGGCAAGGATTAGCTTTTCGTGGACATGATGAATCTTGCAATTCTAGAAATCGAGGTAATTTTTTAGAACTTTTGCAAGTTCTTACAAAGAATTGTAAGGAGATAGAAAAAGTTGTTTTGCAAAATGCTCCAGAGAATCAGAAGATGACATCTCCTGATATTCAGAAGGATATTGTGTGTGCGGCTGCAACAGAGACCAGAAATGCTATTGTAAATGACATAGAGAATGAATATTTTGCCATTTTGGTTGATGAATCCCGAGATGTATCAACAAAGGAGCAGATGGCAGTTGTATTACGTTATGTGGATAAAAAGGCCATGTGATTGAGCGTTTTCTGGAAATCTTACATGTTTATGACACTAGTGCCACAACCTTGAAGCAAGCAATTGATGCTATGTTTGCTACACATGGATTAAGCATCTCAAAATTACGAGGACAAGGCTATGATAGGGCAAGTAACATGAGGGGTCAATTCAATGGACTCAGAGCTCTTATCTTGAATGAAAACAAATCTACATTTTATGTTCAATTTTTTGCACATCAGCTTCAGTTGGCATTAGTAGCTGTTGCTAAAAATAATTCTAGGATGGATGTGGTGTTCACAGTTGTTGCAAATATTTGCAATATTGTTGGGGCTTCTGCCAAACGTCGTGACATTCTCCGGGAAGCACAAGCTAATGAGATTCTGAAAGGACTTGAAAGTAGTGAACTCAGTACTGGGAGAGGTTTGAACCAGGAAATGGGGCTTAAACATGCTGGTGATACGTGTTAGAGCTCTCATTATTATGCAATGCTAAACTTGATAGTTTTATACACTCCTGTGATTGTAGCTCTTGAGAGTATAGAGAAAACATCATGCGCTGAAAAGAGAGGAGAAGCTGTGTTGATTCTACAAATGATGCGAACTTTTGAGTTTGCATTTTCTATTCATTTGATGAAAATTGTGTTGGGGATCACCAATGAGTTGTCTTTAACGCTTCAAAGAAAAGATCAAGATATTGTGAACGCCATGGATCTTGTTAAAATAGCCAAACAACGATTTCAACAAATGAGAGATGATGGATGGGATTCTTTCCTTGAGCTTGTTTCTTCATTCTGTGTCAAACATGATATCTAGGTCCCTAACATGGATGATATGTTTATACCCACAGGGAGATCACGACGCAATGCTCAAAACTTTACCAACATGTATCATTATCGGTGTGACTTATTTTATGCAGTTATAGATTTGCAGGTTCAAGAGCTAAACAATCGCTTTACTGAGGCGAACACTGAGTTACTTCTTTGTGTAGCATGCTTAAATCCTAGTAATTCTTTTGCTGCATTTAATAAGGAGAAGTTACTTCGTCTTGCTGAGTTTTATCCTAATGATTTCTCAACAACTGAGATCATGGCTCTTGATGATCAACTTGATACATTCATTCATGATATGCGATCAAAAAGTGAATTTCTGCAACTAAAAGGGATTGCAGGTCTTGCACTGAAGATGGTGGTGATGAAAAAAGATGTGGTATATCATTTTGTCTATAAACTTGTGAAGTTTGCGTTGATTTTACCTGTAGCAACTGTAAATGTTGAGAGAGTATTTTCTTCTATGAATATTGTGAAATCTAAACTGCGCAACCGCATGGGAGATCAGTGGACGAATGATTGTTTGATAACATATATCGAATCTGATGTATTTGATACTATTAGTAATGATGTAATCATGGAACGGTTTCAAAATATGTCAAAGCGTCGAGGCAGTTTGTAAGGTAATATCGTTGGTTTATTTCACTTTTGTTTTAGGTGATTGGATTTTGTTTTCTTTAATATGTAAGGAGTTTGATTTGCAAGTTATACTTTGGAGTTGGATGTGCAGTTTCATACTGTAACAATCACTTTTATGCAATAGAATATTGGTTGAGAGATTTCAAGTTTGAGACCCCTCCCTTTCTCCTAGTATTTTAGAAAGAAAATCATTATTATTTAGTATTAAATATCCTTACAATTTTGATATTATTGCATGTTAATTTATGTCCCCCCAACTTTGAAATCCTGGCTGCGCCACTGGTGTTAAGGTTGCAGGAGTGACAAGTGAAAAAAAATTTGGTCACCGTAACATGCTCACGCGGTGAGGGCGGTGAGCATTTTACGATGAGAGAAAAAAACTCGTTACGAGTGTATGCTGCGCGCAAATGTCTCTAACTTGGTATAAGAGTTATTTGTGCTCCAAACAACGGTTTGCTCCAAAAACGATGGATTTGCTGAACATTTCAACGTAACACCCATGTAATAACTATAACTTAAGTCAAACTTGAAAGTTTAGTTTAGGTCAACTAGATTTAGGGCTTGTTTGTGTCGCCGCAAAATGTCGTAAGTCGTAAGTTGTAAAATGAGAATGAAAAGTGAACTATAATAAGAAAAATATATTGTATTTTACGGTGTTTGGTTAATAAAGTGAAAGTATAAATGAAAAAGTATATTCTATTTTACGGTGTTTGGTTGGTAAAGTGAAAGTGTAATGGGAAAGTATATTGTGTTTTACGGTGTTTGGTTGGTAATGTAAAAGTGTAAGTGGAAAAATTGACCACAAAATTAATTGTAGCAGTGATTTGAATATTATAAATACTATTAAATTAAATCAACTATTGTAAATTAAATTTTATTAATAAATTTGAGATAAAATATTAATAATCTTAATATTTTATTTATAACAATAATATTAATAAAATATTAGTATAATTAGTTAAATATTACTAAAATATTAACTTAATAAATAATATAAAATTTTAAGAAAATCTAAAGAATATTAATAAAATTTTAAGAATACTAATAAAACATAAATATTAAAAAATCTTAAGAAAGATAATAAAATATATTAAATTTTATTATAATATTATTCTAATATTATTATAATAATAATAAAATATTAGTATAATTAGTTAAATATTACTAAAATATTAACTAAATAAATAATATAAAATTTTAAGAAAATCTAAAAAATATTAATAAATTTGAGGAATACTAATAAAACATGAATATTAAAAATTTTAAGAAAGATAATAAATATACTTATAATATTATAATATATAAAATACTTAAAAAATATTATAATATTAAGTTTTATTATAATATTATTCTAATACTATAAAAATATAAAATTAATAAAGTAAAATATAATTATAATTTCAATAATAAATTATTATTATAATATTATTATAATCAATTATTATGACAATATTAACATAATACAATATTAATATAATAATAAAGTATATTATAATATTAATAAAGTAATTATTTATTTTAAAAATAAATAACTAACTAAATATATAGTAATTTTAAATTAAAGTATAATATTGTTATATTAATAAAAAAATTAACTCTAAATAAAGTTAAAAAATTGGTATAAGTATTAATAAAATAATAAAGTATTAAATAATAATATTAAATAAAAATATTAAATTAATATAGTAAATATTAAAATAATAATATAAAAAGAAGTAATGAAATAATAATAAATAATATGTTAAATTTAATATTAAGAATAGTAATAACATAATCATTAATAGTATCATAATATTAATATCGTTAATAAATTAAAATATTAATAAAATATTCATGTATTATTTATATATTATTATTAAAATATTAATATAAAATTGTTATGAGAACGGGTGGGCTGGGGTGCTTTTGCAAGTGGGAAATACCAAATTTGAGGCCCATTTAATTTGAAAAATATTTTGCAAGTTGCCTTTGCAAATTGCGAACGTGACCAAACGAGGGAATCGGGAAAACCTCAAAAAATTTACCACTTGTAATTTTGCAAGTGGTACCAAACACGCCCTTAGATACTAACTCCACCTAAATTTTTAAAGCCTACATGGCGCAAAAAACTCCAGAGAGAATTTAAACAGCTAGCAGTAACACACATTAGGCTTCTTTAGAGAAAATGAGTCTGTGACCCATTGCGGGTCTCCCAACTACTTTTCATGTGCCGCTTTGTTCGGTCTCTAGCAAAACTCGTTATAAAAAAGTTTTTCTTCAATGTTTTTAATAAAGTAATAATGATGTTAAATGTAATTTGAAAGAGGAAAAAAAGGTATGAAACCCCCCTCCCCCCCCCAAAAAAAAACATTTATCTTAATTTCTTTAAAATAGCTCATTAACTATGGCATGTTTTAATAACTCAACCCTACATTGTGAGGAGAGAGTATAAAATCTTGTTAGTAGAGGTTTTTTAACTCATCGGAGAAGATAGCGTAGAGATCAGAGTTCAACTGTAACGGTCCCAGATTTCTAATGATCTCAATTTACATAAACAACTCTATTGATTAACAGATTATCATACTCATCTCCAATATTCCTGAAAATTTTAGCAGCACCTCCTTTGTAAATACTGAATGTCCAAATATACATTTCATATCACAATAATTTCGGCCAACACCAGCCTACTCATCTTCAATCCAAGCATATAAACCAACCCAACAATCGCCCACGCAATCATAAATATAATTCGGCTCACACGGCCTCTTTATATGAAAACTCAATAATTAAATACTCGAGAGCAACCCTCTCGGCATCCACATAATAATGTCAAACCATCTTTAACTCCAACTCATCATAATTATAACCAAACTCATATCTCCATACAATATATGGATTCAGACTATCCATCTATTCAACACTAACACTTGCTATAAGTACACGTCAAATAGGATAATGAACATATACAATAAGAACTAAATTACAATCACACCAAGTACAACTCTAAAATTTCTCTATGTAACAGGATTTCCAACAAGGCGCTTGAAAGCTTACATTGAGTCTTCGCCTCACCATGACCTGAAAATATAATAATCTGTGGGGGGTGAGCTCAACAGCTCAGTGAGGAGATAAAGAAGAAAAATCAGAGGATGATGAATATAATCAATAATAAGCATGTTTTTTCGAGTAATAGAGCAAATCTGGATGAATAAGAGAAACAGAGAATCAATAACATATGATGAAACAATTGGGCTCCAAAATCTTCGGGGACGGTCCGACTCTTTTGGTCCTACATTTCTTATGACATTTCTCTGTACTCTATGCCACACGCTTCAAGGTCTATAAGCTCTGTAGAATAGTAACTCGGCGATTTCAGTTTATCATCAAAATTTTCTTATGTATTCATAGTATGTATCACATACGTATTTTAGATATCAAGCACGGATGCGCCAATCACATGCCCACCATCTTATATATAGTGCATGCGTTCAGATAACACATGCATCACAAAACATACTTGTATAACATATAATCATATCATACTTCTCATAATACAATATCGCATCACACTCCAAGTAATGCATGGATTAACCTGTACACTTTCACACAATTTACAGTATTTCATTTCAATTAGCTAAATCTGTATTCTGATGTTTTCATTATCATATACGATCCAACATACCCCTAGTGTCACACACACATATGTATCACACATAGCCATTCATTCTCAATCATTTGTAAATATGCAAATATATGTATATCATAGCACTGTCTTCGCACTCCGCCCGTGCAATACGGGTCCCTTCCTCCGGATATATGTATATATAGCACCGTCTTCACACTCCGCCCGTGCAATACTGGTCCCTTTCTCTGGATATATGTATATAGCACCGTCTTCGCACCCCGCCCGTGCAATACGGGTCCCTTCCTCCGGATATATGTATATAATGCAATAACACTGTCTTCCTCCTCCTACCGGCTCCCGCCCGGCCCCTTCCTCCAATGAGCAAGAAAGCGAAAGACATGCATGCAGATAACAACCAATGTAGTAACAATATGAATATCAATTAAACACTATGGCTTGCTTTGTAGCTCATCAGTTCTATTACTGAAGAACTTCATGTGGTTCACTGCGTGTGTATACATACACTCAAATAACAATCACTTCATCATATTACAACAATCTGACCATTTATTATAGTTCGATTCTCAGCTTATCACTTCTATCACAGGGGAATGTATGTAATTCACTGTATATGTATGCAAATATAAGTTATATTTCACCTTCCTGTTTAGTACTTCTATTATCAATAAGATGTACATGGTTTACTGGTTATACAATCACACATGAGTTGTAAGGCAACAGTAAAGTGACCTACGTATCTCATTCATATAAATTGAGTTCTCATTCATATTATCAACAACTGCGTATTCAGATAGAGGTGTATGTGTATGAGCATGTATAACTGTATACCTCATGTTACACTTAATCACATTCATACTTTAGTATCATTCATATGTAAAAATCAATTTACACACAAAATATTATCAATGTCAATCATTTAGTATTTCGTCTAACCATTAATTACACTTTTAATACATAAATTCGTAATTCGTACGAGTAAGTCTTGCATTTAGCTATACTCCACCCTTCATACATCTTATTGTTTAACTGATAGAGTAGATTAGCCCACCAATCAGGTTTTTGACTTACTCTAATTGTTCACTATAGATGATTGCTCAATAGTTATACTCTAACAATACTCACATTTCTTTTATCAAAATTTTTGCGCGCATTCACAAGGTATAATACTTAATGATTTAAGTTCAGTATGCAAGTGTAAATGATCATCAACTTTCATATCGATTTCCGAGTTTATCAAAAGTTTATTGGTTCTTCCATTCTCCTTTCAGGTGATTAAGTATTATCGTCACCAACCCACATATTCGGTTCGCGTAATTATGTATTGGTTGTTATTTGTGGCAATCATCCATATACAATCCCATTAGTCATTCTAGTTCCATATGACTTGGTTACATTAAGAGCTTCAGGCTTATTCATTTGACCATAGCCACATTCAGTTAGTACATTGGGAAGTTTAACTTTTTACTTGTACACTAGTATGATTTTCATTGATTATATCACCATATCTACTTCTTATTCATGCACTAACTAACTGACCCCTTTTTACATGTGTCACGCTCCGCTTCCCATAATACGCTGAAGCGGAGACGCGACACGAGTCAGCGACGCATATACGAAGGAAAATACCTCACGTATACGCGCTAAACCTTAAGTAACCTGAAACAAGCTATGAATCTAACTGTAATAAATCATGATTACTGCAATATCTCATAAAGTATCCACGCATGATATCATATGAATGAAGACTGGAAAATAACTGAATTTGATATAACGAGAATCAGGAAATAATACGAAGGCTAGAAAGATAAGAGTACCAGAATAGAATAGGGGAAAGCTCCAGCTCTTCGCGAAGCGTACAGTCTCATCGTACACCTGCACAATAGAAACAAAACGTCCAATATCTGGACGTGCAAATCCAGGGTCGTCAGAAAGCGACCTGGTGAGTGTGTAAAGAGGAGAACTCGTGCATATAAACAATGTGCACAGAATAATAATAAGATAAACTGCAGTCATAAGATAACTAAACAACATGATAAACAAACAACTGAAGGATAACTGCATAACAACATGAATAAAGATAAAAGTTAACCATCACAACTATAAATAAGCAACTGTTATCAAGGTTGTAACCTACCATATGTCACTATTCTTAATGTTTATTATTAACCTAACTAATGTAGTACTTAGCTGTGTCCCATACCACAACTGTTTTTCCACATATCAAACAATGTTATCGTTGTTGTAACTGCTTGCCAATATAGTGCATGTGTTTTGAAAGAGTACTGTGCATGCCCGGTACCACGGTCTAACACCCCTGGCGCTGAATCAGGATAAGCCGCAAGGCTCTGACAACTGAAGACCACAACCCCACACGAAAAGACAACTAGTGTGGCGCCGTAATCCGGGTATAGCCCTGATAACTGACAACTGAATAGGTAGCCAGTACTACCTTGGTTCCCCATGGTAGGAACCCACGACTCGGTACCATAATAAGTCCTTCCAAAATACACGACATGCATCGTCAGGCAATTACCCCTGTTCCCCGGGTTATGGTGTCTTTTATTAATAAGCAATCAATGTGATTTAATATGTAATAGTAACCGATATCTCCAACAACTGCTGATGTCAATACTAGCTGATATCTGACAACTGACAACTGAAAACTGATATCTGACAACTGTGATATCTGACAATCGTGATATCTGACAACTGAGTAGCTGACAACTAGTATCTGACCTCTGAAATAGAATACTGGAGATATAGCCACTAACACAATAGTGTCACAAACTAGTAACTGATACAGATATCTACCAACTCCTATAAACTCTGAACACGTCATATGATTACCAACAAATAATCTCACCAACTGATAAAGTGATGACTGCTATCTGATAACTCTGAAATACAAGATCACTGATATCGAATACATCACTATCACAATAGCTCAATCTCTACTAACTGAAGTAATCAATAACTAAACATGAAGCACATAGTATATCTTCGAGATCAACATGGTCAACGCATACCGAAATCATATCTAGAGAGGAAACATCCTCAAACAACTTATGGTCTAGGATACCTACTTCTTATGCTCAACATCAACAAAATATCATCTAAATAAATCTCAAATACTCAACTATAAATCCAGCTACGTCAATCTCATCTTAATGAGTCCAAGGTCCAATACAAAGAATGTAAAATTCTAGATCAACTCTAACTCAAGATCAATCCAAATCACGGTCCAACTTTCCTCGCAACTAACTCCGAATCCAGAATAATAAACAACTAGTAAGAGCTAACAAGAATACTAATATCCTGGTGACAAAATATCGAGTCCCAAATGTCTAACATCAGCTACATCTGATCTATTATCGTGGTATCTCTAAACTGTCTCAATCATTAGAGATGTCATATCTACTTGTCCACAATATCCAAAAGTGTTCTGGTCAGAAATAATCACTAAATACATGAATATCAAATCTTTCAAACATAAACTATATCAACCTCAAGATCAAGCCGAGTCAAGTCATAGTCTAAGGTGTATCAAAACTAGGCCTAAGCCAACAGCGATAAACTATCAACACATGAAATAACGCTAATACAAGCAAATATCAACTACATGAATAAAGTGGACAATCATAGATGCCTTATGAAGTGGTACAAGTAATCAAACTGGTAAGATATAATAGAAAGTCACATGAAATGATAAGAGCAACATGTAAGGCATACCGACAACGGTAAATATACGTGAACGAACACTCACATGAAATGACGCGGTTTCAGAACCAAATCGCGTCTGGTCTTCAGTGCATGAACCGGTACTGATCTACGGATCATCCTATAGATCAGTCTTCGAATTGCCTGCGTATCGGATCCACAACGAGCACGAATCTGAATCGGGTCCGGGTCTCCTGCAACTGGTTGGGATCTCACCAAACAAATCCGAAATGCTGTAACACGCAACCAACACATACAAATAAATATAAATACACACTAAACACCTACCAGTGCATACGGACACATACGTGTACACCCACGTACATACATATACATACATACATACATATATATATATATATATATATTATATATATATATATATATATATATATATATATATATATATATATATATATATATACACGAGTATACACATACATACACAGTTCCACGCACACATGTGTACATAAATATAAATACATACACACACTATTATACACGTATATAAACTTATATACATACATACATACACTTACATGAATTAAAATACATAGGCATGCACATCCATCATGTAATATCCACAATAATTCCCAAACACCCACATAATAAATATAGGCATGTACTTAATTAAATATACATATACATGCATATCACAACTACACTCACGCACACAAACCATACACATTTTAATTTAACTTTCCTATTATTACAAGATTGCCCTCCCACATTATTACACAAATGTCACCATACAAATAAATGTAAAACTAACCTCGAGCCGATTTGCGGCGCACCGACGGAGGCTCTGGCGGAGGCGTCCGGGGCGGCGGAGGCGTCCGGGGCTGCGGAGGGTGTCGTTGGATAGAGCATCTCGCCGTGAAGGGCGTGGGTACGTTCGCGCTCGCCGACGGCGATCAATGGCGTCCCACGGAGAGCCGAAAATAACATCGCACACACAAGAATTACCTACATGAAATAATACACATATACCTATTCACTAAATTATAAATATAATCACCACTCAATATCACCATGCACATGCAATTACAATAATACACATAATAATAATAATGCATACATGTTCACAACACACACTTCCTTATAGATCATATATACATATTAATAAACTCACCCACCCAATGAAATATAAACAGGGAGGAGAAGAAAAAGGATGCACTCACGCATCGGGTGTGCTGGGGGAGATCTCCGACGATGGTGGATCTCACGGACAATGCCGGTAGCTCGACGGAGGAATAGACGGCAAGGCAGAGGAGACCGGAGAGTCACGGAGCATCGCGGAGGCTCGCCGGAGGAGTTGACGGCCTCGACGACGGGCTGTAGCACCCTACACTCGCTGCCACAGGATGTTGCTGCGGCTGCTGGTGCTTGGTGTTGGCCCAAAGGCCATTAGCCCTATACCTTGGTGGATATTTTGATGATAACAAACCATATTTAGTTATGTATTTAACAATTTTTGTTTAAAAGAATTTCAGGTTAAAACAGGTTGATTTGACGGCTCCACAATCAAGACTCACAAGTTTGGATGCCGCTAAAGATTTGCATTCCCAAGCTAAGCACATTAGAAAGTTTCGGGAACAAGATTTTGAAGAAAAGACCAAGTCAAGATCAAGACAATGAAAAAGTCCAAGATTTGTATTTTTACTTTTCTTTTAGACTTTTTGTCAAAACCTAGATGTTAGAAGTAGAGTTATGGGATTATCACTTTCACACACATTTTAGTTTAGTTCATGGCTTCAAAAAGAATTTCAATTTCTATTTCCAACTTAGTTTTAGAGTTAACATATTTTTGGAAATTAGTTTTAGAAACTTTAAGTTTTGGAAAAACGATTTTTGGAAAACAAGTTTTTATCAAAGAGGATCTTTATCAAAATGTTTTAACATGTTAGAGTAGTGACTTATGATCATACTCCTATTTTTATAAGGTCCAAAACCTCAACCCAAAAGACCAAACCCAAACCCAAGTTTCTGGTTTCTGCAGAGTCTGATTTTTCAGATCTGACAGAAGCCGGTCGACCGTCCGGGTCGACCGACGTGCACAAGTGTACATGTGTGCACGTCGGCCAACCGCTCGGGTCGACCGACACTTGACAGTGCTCTCTGTTTGTTTGGGTCGACCGGGGCGGTCGACCGATGTCCCCCAACGGTCAGAAATATGACCGTTGGCGGTCGACCGACCGGGTCGACCGGCAGCTGTCAGAAAAGTCTGACAGACTCCAACAGCTATATTTTTCTGACTATTTTTGTTGGGATCTTCACCCAACGAATTTCTCCACCAGTTTTACCCTGTCTTCCATCCCCTATAAATAGGTGGTCACTTCAACATGATAAGACAACAATTTTCACAACAATTTTACAAGTGATTTTTCAAGCTTTCATTTTAGCAAAAGATTTCCAAAGCCAAAATTTTCAAACACCCTCTTGAAGCTAACTCCTCTACTTCACTCTAGTTTTGCACTTCACAATCCCAAAATTCTACATCTACATATTGGTTATAGGATTGTGCTAAGTGAGCGATTTGTGATCAAGTATGATCAATTTTCTTCTTGAGCGAAGTTGTAGAGGCATCGGCCTCAAGCGAGCGAGTGTGCTCCGGGTGGTGTTGCGGCATCACGAGAGATCGGACAAGTGTATCCTTGTATTGGCGATCCAGTGGGATCAACAATAGTGGAAATCCTTCAAGTGTGAAGGCGGGGATGTAGAGCGTGGCTCGAACCTCGGAAACATATACTCGTGTTTGCGTTTGCTCGAATTTTCTCTAAACTCAAACTCCTTTATTTCTTGCACTACTTATTGTGTTTATTATTGCTAGTCTTTTATTTTGAGCAATTTGTTAAGTAGAATTTTTAATTCCGCATTATTGCCATATTCATATAGCCATCACCTATTCACCCCCCCTCTAGGTGATTTCAATTGGTATCAGAGCCTAACCCTTGATTTGGTTTAACCACCTTAGGGAGATCCTTATATTTGGCTATATCTTTTTGTGCATTTATATTTGTTGTGCATTCTTCATTTGTTTTCATGGCATCCATTGATTTTTCTAGCATCAAGTCCCCACCCAAATTTGATGGCTTGAACTTTCCCATTTGGAAAGTCAAGATGAACCTATTCCTTAAGTCCCTAGGAGTTAGGGTTGCTAGGGCCATAACAAAAGAATTTATAGAACCTCTCACCGATGAGAAAACATGGTCCGATGACACCACCAAGGACTATGAGGCAAATGCTAGAGCCCAATATGCCTTGACCAAGCTCTAAATGAGGATGACCTATCTCGCATCATTAATTGCAAATCCGCATTTGAAGTTTGGAATATTTTGATTGTGACTCATGAAGGAACGTCACAAGTCAAAAGATCCAAGATTAACTTGTTGCGTTCTCAATATGAGAATTTTATATGTTTGATAATGAGAGCATTGATGACATGCTCACGCGTTTCACCAGATTACTAATGCCTTGTCTTCTCTAGGTGACGCAATCGATAATGACCAAAAAATTCGGAAGGTCATTCGGGCTCTTTCCAAATCTTGGGAAGTAAAGGCTACCACCCTCAAAGAACTCAACGATAGGGAGGAGATGGACTTCTCCGGTTTCATCGGAAATCTCAAGACCCATGAGATGGAGAAGAAAGTACGAGAAGAAAGGGAGGCGCCAAAGAAGAAAGCAATCGCCTTCAAAGCCACTCCGACCATCCATGACGAGGATGACTCATCGGAAGATTGCGATGAGGATTTTGCTATGCTCATCCGAAAGGTGGGCAAGATGTTTTACAAGAAGGGGAGGCAAAGCAACTTCCGAAGAGGGAAAGCTCAAGGAAGATTTGAAAGGAAAAGAGAAGAACCCGGTCCTTGCTTCCATTGCAAGAAGATCGGACATCTCATCGCCGATTGCCCCGCTCTTCAAGCCTCAACCTCCAAGCATGGGCCAAAGAAGAAGAAAGCGATGGTAACCACTTGGGATGATACGGAGTCGGAATCCGAAGAGGAGATCGACACCGCCAACATGTGCTTCATGGCACATGGGGAGGATGCTTCAAAGGTATGCTTAGAAAACTCTATTGATGATGATGAGCTAACCATAGATGAACTAGCACAATTTTTCGAAGAATTACAACATAGGTATGAGATTTCTCAATCTCAAAATAGAAAATTGAAAAAGGAAAAAGATTTTTTAAAAGATAAAATTAATTCTATTGAAAAAGAGAAAAATGATTTGTTCATTGCTTTTGAAAAATTGAAAAATGATTTTGATAAATACAAATTGGCTAATAAAGGGAAAACCCTATTTTATCATGTAATAAAAGTGAATTTGTAGAGATTTAGAGTGCACCATAATCTTACCTGTTACCACTTCTCCAGAAGTTTGGGCCTCTTCCGCTGTCAAGTTGTAGGCTCGTCCTCTTCCCCGACCTGCTGCAGTTCTGACTCCCCTCTGGACTGGGCGGATAACTTGTAGGGGGAGGGGGAAGGGCCCTCCTAACCATTGGTCCCTGGTTCCTCTGTCCATCTGGCCCTGGAAGTGCTGGCAATGCTTGGTTGACCATTCCCATTCTTTTGTGGGGACAGACTTCTATGAATGATCACGGGAACCACATACCAAGCATAACCTATTTGCCCTACGGCAATTTTGTCGAGAGTGACCTGGTTTCTGGCAATAGCTAAAAAAGAAAATTGTTGGGTTACTGGAAAGGGGGCTGGTCGAAATGGTCGTCTCATGGTTGGGATCCTTGCTGCTCTGAATGGACCTCCTCTCCCTGTTTGTGGAAATGGCCTCTTCATGGTCTGATTCCTTATCATGTTAGATTTCCCTTTCTCCAGTCCTCGCTCACCTCCCGAGCTATGGTGAGGACTTGGAATAAGTTTTCAGCTGTTGGGGCATTAAGAGGATTTGAATGTCCATTTGTAAACCCTGTTGGAACCTACTCGCCTGCTTTTCCTCATCAGCCACCATATATGGAGCAAAGCGGCTCAGCCTCAAGAACTCAGCGGCATACTCATCCACAGACCGGTTCCATTGTTGAAGTCGGATGAACTGTTCTTCCATTTCTTTCTGAGCTGTGGCAGGGAAAAATCTACTATAGAAGCTTTGAGAAAACTGGTCCCAAGTGACAGGTTTCTCCAGTCTCGCTTCTTCAGCTAGCCACCAGGTCCTGGCTACATCCTTTAGTTGAATCTTGGCGACCTCCACTTGATTTTCTTTTGGGACCCGGGCTGCGTTCAACAGATCTGTGGTGTCAATCAACCATTGTTCAGCATCTAGTGTTTCTCTCCCCCCGTGAATATCGCCGGTTGCAACCGCCTAAAGTCTGATACGTTCCCCGGTCTTTGTTCCTTAGGGGCCGCTAACTCTTGCCGAAGGAGTTCTGTCTGTTGTTGCTGATTCTCCATCATAGTCTGGATAACCCTCAGAATATTAGCATTCTCTCCCGTGGGTCCATTTGATGCTTGTCCGGAGTTGTTACGACCCGTCCTTCTATCCATACTTATGTTGGTAAAAAGGGAGACTGGAAACTGGAAAGATGAAAGGATTTTAGGACACAAGGAAAGGAATCAAGAAGGACCAGATAACTTTGTACATTGTAGTTGGCAATGGCAAATTCCATTTGCTACTTGATTGTACTATAGGTGTGAGAGCCTAGGCTCTGATACCAACCTGTAACGCCCCGATCCCACGGGTACCGGGACGTCACTGCGACGTACATACGCAGGTCAGAAGTACCCTCACGTATATACGCTAAGCATCAGTACAAGCAAGAATCAGAGTACGACAAACGTAGCGTCCATTCATATGCCAACATAAGAAGTACAAAGTACAAGGTTATCACAGGATGTGACATACTATTACATATCACATGCATCATATATCACAGCCAAGCACAAAAGTACGATTTACAATATGATTACAAGATGCTCACGAGCTGAAGGAAGGTCCCGCGAGCTAAAAAGGAGAGTCTGGCACAACAGAAACCGAGACTAGTCAGCCTGCTCGGAAAGGAAAGCTTGATCTTCCACAGAAGGCTCCACCTCAATCCAAGGTCCGGAACCTGAACATACAAATTCAAGGGAGTCAGGACCTCCCAAACAAGTGAACAGGTTACAGCCGAGCGGCATAAGAAATAAGAGTATGAGAGTCGGTACAATATCATGAATAATCAGCCAGCGAGTAAAGGAAGCACAAAATGTTATGAACGAAAGGCATTGTATAAGCTCAAGTTACGACCTCATGAGACTAGTACTTCGAGGGAATAATCCAAACAAGGAAACCCTCATCTATATACCTTTATCTCATGTCACCGTAATCCAAGCGCCTACAACACCCACAATTAACGTCTTTTATTATTATTATTATTATTATTATTATTATTATTATTACTCGTCTTACCCTGATATCTAGCTATGTGAACTAGCGTCCCAGCACACATAGATCCATATCCAAGTAAAGCAAGATTGTTATTGGAAACCAGCGGGGGTATCAACGAACTATGTTTACAGTGGGTCCCGTGCATACCCGGGACCACGGCCCAGGATTGTTCCGTTGCTTGGTAACGGAACCAGCCGCAAGGCTAACAGGAGGGACTTATGTATGCCCTTATCATGATGGTACCAGGAAGGAGGGAGCCAGCACTCCCCTCGGTCGCCTGGAGGCCCACAGGTCAGACCGGAAATTTAGTTGCACAACATACCTAATACCACTGTAACACGAACATATATTGATAGCCGCGTATTTCCCCCGACCCGATGCAAGTTGTCTTATTTTATGAATTCTTTAGATAATTATCAGGTTTCGGGAATGAACAGGAGCAAGTCAGGAATATTGTAAAAACAGGAGTATCAGGAGTACAATTTGTACTATCATGTAAATCAAATTAGTAAATCATAAAGTCCGGTTATCATTCCCGTTATCGTGATAATTATGAGAGTCATGTGTGTCATGCCTGGTGTCAAGAGATAGCATGACAAAGGGTGATATTTGTCAAGTAACATGCCATGAAATAACAATATATAATACATGTTTCGAGTATAAGGTTCATTTCCAAGAAAGTGATTACCACAGCAAATAGCCAAAGTTAGTCGACTAGGGAGAGGCAAGTAGTCGACTTATAGAGGAGTTAGTCGACTATAGGGGAAGGCCAAGTCGACTAATAGGGTCGCGCTTCAAAGAGTCGCGTCTTCAGGAGGAAAGTTAGTCGACTAGAAAAAAGGGTTAGTCGACTAATGAGGCTGCGTTTCACAAGACTGCATCTCACAAGGCCGCGTCTCACAAGATCGCGTCTCACAAGGCCGCGTCTCACAAGACCGCGTCTTCAGGAAAGAGTTAGTCGACTAGGGAGAAATGGGTAGTCGACTAATGAAGTCGCTTTCAGAAGTAAGGTTGCGTTTCAATGAGTTAGTCGACTTGGGATAAGGGGGTAGTCGACTAATAAAGGGTTCAAGTCAACTAATGACTGGGTCAAGTCGACTAACAGAGTGCAAAACAGAGAGCAGAACCTGACTTTTGAGGGTTGCGTTATTTGATAAAATTACAAGTATGAAAATAGTATCCAAGTCTTGGCGAGTAGAGTTACTCGCCTAAAAATGCGTCCGACGTCCTGTAAGAAATGCCAAGTGAGGAAGATGAGTTCTTTGCTAAGTTTGTTACCAAAACGATTACCGAATAATCGCGAACGATTACCAGAAAATCTACGGTGATAAAGCTCGGCCCCAATCCAAAAGGAGGGTACCGGCCCAGAGTCTTGCCAACGAAGAAGAACGCGGCCCCAATCCAAAAGGAGTGGCCGGTCTTCACAAGTTGATGGAGAGGGGTTGTGGTAGTTTGGAGAAGATGGAGGTGCAAGTCTAGTTCACCATTTCAAAACGGGATCTTGCAAACGTTGTTGCGGGGACGAATCTATAGTCCGTTAGAAAGAGGTCGACGAGGAGGTGAAGGTGGTATGCTTGGTGGTGGCTACGGTGGTGCAGGTGGTGGTGGAGATGATGGTGAAGCTTGATGAAGAAGATGGGTTCTTGGATGTTTCTTGGTGAAAGAGGTTGAAGAAGATGGTGTTTGTGGTTGGAAATGAAGGAGGAGATGGAGGAGAATGAGGTGGAGGGATTTGTGGTGGAGAAAATGGAGATGGTTGGTGGTGGTAATGGCCGGCCAAGGGGAGTTTGGTGGTTTGTTGGCTGTTGGAGCTTGCTGAAAACAAAGGAGATGAAGGAAAATGAAAGAGAGAAGATGGGAGTGCATGTGACTATTTATATAAGGGTAAAGTATTATTATTACCAACATGCCCTCCATCCAAAATCAAGGAAACGCAAGAATGGAGGCTTGCGTCTCCATTCAAATGAGGCCCGCGTCTGGGCTAAGAGCTGGACGCGGAGATTCCGCTGCGTTCAAAAAGGAGAAAATACAAATTCGCGTTTAAAGAAGAGACAAAAAGGTATGGTGATTGGACTTGAGTTGATCTAGCCCATAAGCATTAATTGCAGCAAGGGGAAGGTCTCCGCATTAATTGCTGAGTCCAGTTGGCGAAACTCGCGTCTGAGGAAGGAGAGAGAAAAATGGAAAAAGAGAAAAGTGGAATATCTGGATAAACTCTGGTATCTGGGAAAAACACCGGAAATCCCAGAAAAGCTCAAAAAATAAAGTATCTCGAAAGTCTCCCAAAAATTCTCAAAAATAAGAAATATTATTTTAAGATTTTTAGTGAAATCGGTTTTCAGAAATTCAATTCCATTTTCAAAATAAAAATCTTGAAATCTACTGTGAACGGTGTCTACACCGGGTAGGCTGGATTTTTGATAAAATCTGAAAAATCTCAGAAAATGCCTGAAGGAAGAAATATAATTTTAAGAAGGAATGTGAAAGCGGAATCCAAAAATTTGATTCCAATTGTGAATTAAAATTCCTGGAATCAACCAGTGATACTGGCCGACACCGGTTTTGAAGATTTACAATTTAATTCCGAAAAATTTCAGAAAATCATGAAAAATCTAGAATATTAAAAATGATATTTGAAAATAAAATTAGTCAAATCTGAATACCAAACAGATCAAATCATGCAGTACTGCTATATGAGTAAGTATTTAAATAGCAGAAAATAAAATAAAATAAAATAATAATAATAAAATGCACCAAAATCAGGATACGTAACTGTGCACGTATACCGAGGATGGGGTGTTACATGTATGGTAGTGGTAAGATTTATGTTTGCACGCATTGTGGCCGCAAAGGCCATTTAGAAAATTTTGTTATGCTAAACATAATATACCAAGTAAACATGTTTGGGTTCGCCCCGGTACTAACCCTATAGGACCCAAGAAAATATGGGTACCAAAAGACCCACCAAACTTAAATGATACAGGTGGATCTTCTTCCTCCAAGACATAGGGGGAGACGGTGCCCGTGTGGTGGATGCAACAAGGCTCAAAGAACACATCGCGCTTGCATCGCTATCATGGAGGCACCTATTTTGGAGATTGCCCACGTTTGGTAACCTCTCCATTTAAAAGTTTTTAATTTTGGTTATATATACAAATGTATAGGATTGTTAGTTTACTTTTATGCTACATTGATATATGTTAGTGTAAACCTACATCTCTATCATAATTGTGTATATGCCATGTTTTAATTTTGATATCTTGTCTTTTATACCATATTTATTGAATGTCCACATGTCTAGCCTAGATTATATATCTATATATCACATTGTACTTCAAATCTAGAAATAAATTTTGTAAAAAATTTCATATTCAAAGCAATTACATTAGAGATGGCAATTGCGCACATCAACTCATTCATGAGGAATCAAAAGGATGAAGTTCAGAACCCTTCACCGGGTATTCGGCTTCAACATCTCTAAAAACTTTGTTTTTGTATGAAAAAAATTAATTAAATAAAATGTCTTGTGTGAATTTTTGGTTGATATAATAACTTAATGAAGGTTTAAAAACATATTGTTGTAATCTTGTATGTTAAATATATCCTACTTGTATTTGTTAAAATTTCCTTTTAAATTTTTTTTAAGGGCATTTGCTGTTGACAGGTTTTTGGCAAAGCCGCCGACCGGCTCTGAGTCCCGGTCGACCGACTTCGCCTGGAAGAATAACCTTTTATTCTTCTCTGTTGCCGGCCGACCCGTACGGTCGACCGCTCTGTGTTACAGAGCTCTCGGGTTTTGTGGGTCGACCGATCCGGTCGACCGTGCGTCGATTTCATGCCCTAATCTGTCTATTTATAACACTGTTTCTCTTACTCTCTCTCACTTTCAACCGGCGATCCTTTTTCCCCTCTTTCTCTCAAAATTTCAAACTCTCAAATCCACTCAAATTCCTTCATAATCCGAGTTTGATTCCCTCTCTTGGTGTTGAATCTTCAAGTTTCAAGGCCTCTTCTCTGTCTATTTCGAAGAAATTTGAAGTCCTCTCAGATCTAGGGTTTGTGATTCTCATTTCAGGTAAAAATCACATTTTTCTTGTTGTTCTTGATATCTAGTTTTAAGTTCTTCATACACTTGTCATCTTTAGGTTTCATTGTTGATTAGATCAAGCCCTAACTATTTTAACCTAAAATCATCCATTTTCACCAAAATGTCTAAAAGATCTAGGAGTGAGAAAGGAAAAAACTGTGATTCCTTCCTCATCCTCCACCCCTAAACCTAAACGTCCCTTCGTTAATGACCTTGCTGAAAATCGATTCATCCAACTTTCAAAGAAATCAGTCATTTTAGGGAGATGTGTTATTCTCAAAGATTTTGAACATCTCAACATCCCTCGCATCCTGAGAAGAAATTCATTGGACCAGTTTATGGCCATTAGGGAACCAGTATACACCTCCCTAGTGCATTACTTCTATTCCAATTATGCTTTCGACGGAAATCGAGTTAGATCTCGAGTTCTAGAGAGAGATATTGATATCCCTCTAGGACAATTTGCTGAATTGTTACATCTCTCCTGTGGAGGAGTTGATGTCTATTCCTTTGATCTCCATGATTTTGAATATCCGGACGGTGAGTCTGCGCTCACCGCTTCCACCTTGATTCACGGGGATGACAACCCCGGTTTGGTAAGAAATGAGGAGGTTAACAAATTCACCCTTACCTCCCAAGTTCTTGCTAAATTTATCTTTTACAATATTTTACCAAAATCTGGTGAGTATAGCAATGCCAGGGGTCCAGTTCCTCTAATCATCTATTACCTTCTTAAAGGCATTAAGATTGATTTCTCACATTTCATTGCTACTCATATGGCCTCAGATCAGATCCGCATGACCGGTAGGCACTTGCCTTATGGGATACTTATCACTTATCTTCTTCAGAGACTACGTTTTGATCTATCTTCAGAGAGTCCTTCTCAACCCGCTGTGAACTTAGACAGCGTTCTTTTGAAGAGGATGCAAGCTCAGATGCGTCGTCACGCTCTTGAGCAGGCTCCTGTTCCTCCTGCTGTTGTTCCAGGGTCATCTTCGGCCCCAGGGTCCTCTTCTGCCCCAGGGACTTCCTCTGCTCCCGGGCCATCTATATCTTCTGATTTTCAGTCTCTCATTTCTTCTGAGATTCGCTCTCAGATCCAGGAGCACCAGTCTTGGATCGAGCAGCGATATGCAGCTTTTCGCGCGGAGATGGACTTGCGCTTTCAGGGAATTCGCAATGATATGTCTTACTTTGCTGACTCCATGAGATACGTGGACTCGCAATTTGAGGCACTCTTTGTGAAATTCAATATGCTTGGTCCTGATCCCACATCCATTGCCCGACCACTTTCATCCTCCGGTCCTTCATTTCCTGCCAGAGATCCTTCTACGGCTCCACCTCCACAGCCAGGTGTCGCAGGCATTGATCCAGAGGAGGCAGCAGCTTCTTCTTCTTCTTCAGAGGAAGACAATGATGGTGATGAGAAGATGGCTGAGGGTGTTGCTGCGGAGAGCTCGTCTGAGGAAGACGATGATGAGGAAGATGATGCTGAGGAGAGCTCGTCTGAGGACGATGGTGGTGCTAAGTGATTTCCCCTTGTTTGATGATGTCAAAAAGGGGGAGAGTTATTTGATGAGAGAGACTCCATATTTTGTGTTACTTATATTTTGTACTATTTCTGTTGGACATCTTTTATGTTGGACATGAATTTATCTTTGTGTGGACATGTACTTGTTGGTTATGCTTTGTGAACATGTTTTTCATTTCTATTTTATGACATGAGTGTTTTTTTCTAGCATGGATATATGTGTTGTGGATGTGTTGTGGATTATCACCCACCATTTATTTTTTTTGTGATATTTGTCTATGCTTGAGTATATTTTTGGATATGCATGTGTTGAGGGGGAGCTTCATTTGAAGTCTCTACCCAAAATATTTGAGATAACTATATATGTTTTGTCATCATCAAAAAGGGGAGATTGTTGGCCCAAAGGCCATTAGCCCTATACCTTGGTGGATATTTTGATGATAACAAACCATATTTAGTTATGTATTTAACATTTTTGTTTAAAAGAATTTCAGGTTAAAACAGGTTGATTTGACGGCTCCACAATCAAGACTCACAAGTTTGGATGCCGCTAAAGATTTGCATTCCCAAGCTAAGCACATTAGAAAGCTTCGGGAACAAGATTTTGAAGAAAAGACCAAATCAAGATCAACACAATGAAAAAGTCCAAGATTTGTATTTTTACTTTTCTTTTAGACTTTTTGTCAAAACCTAGATGTTAGAAGTAGAGTTATGGGATTATCACTTTCACACACATTTTAGTTTGGTTCATGGCTTCAAAAAGAATTTCAATTTCTATTTCCAACTTAGTTTTAGAGTTAACATATTTTTGGAAATTAGTTTTAGAAACTTTAAGTTTTGGAAAAACGATTTTTGGAAAAACAAGTTTTTATCAAGAGGATCTTTATCAAAATGTTTTAACATGTTAGAGTAGTGACTTATGATCATACTCCTATTTTTATAAGGTCCAAAACCTCAACCCAAAAGACCAAACCCAACCCAAGTTTCTGGTTTCTGCAGAGTCTGATTTTTCAGATCTGACAGAAGCCGGTCGACCGACGTGCACAAGTGTACATGTGTGCACGTCGGCCGACCGCTCGGGTCGACCGGGCACTTGACAGTGCTCTCTGTTTGTTTGGGTCGACCGGGGCAGTCGACCGATGTCCCCCAACGGTCAGAAATATGACCGTTGGCGGTCGACTGACCGGGTCGACTGGCAGCTGTCAGAAAAGTCTGACAGACTCCAACAGCTATATTTTTCTGACTGTTTTTGTTGGGATCTTCACCCAACGAATTTCTCCACCAGTTTTACCCTGTCTTCCATCCCCTATAAATGGGTGGTCACTTCAACATGATAAGACAACAATTTTCACAACAATTTTACAAGTGATTTTTCAAGCTTTCATTTTAGCAAAAGATTTCCAAAGCCAAAATTTTCAAACACCCTCTTGAAGCTAACTCCTCTACTTCACTCTAATTTTGCACTTCACAATCTCAAATTCTATATCTACATATTGGTTATAGGATTGTGCTAAGTGAGCGATTTGTGATCAAGTGTGATCAATTTTCTTCTTAAGCGAAGTTGTAGAGGCATCGGCCTCAAGCGAGCGAGTGTGCTCCGGGTGGTGTTGCGGCATCACGAGAGATCGGAAAAGTGTGTCCTTGTATTGGCGATCCAGTGGGATCAACAATAGTGGAAATCCTTCAAGTGTGAAGGCGGGGACGTAGAGCGTGGCTCGAACCTCGGAAACATATACTCGTGTTTGCATTTGCTCGAATTTTCTCTAAACTCAAACTCCTTTATTTCTTGCACTACTTATTGTGTTTATTATTGTTAGTCTTTTATTTTGAGCAATTTGTAAGTAGAATTTTTAATTCCGCATTATTGCCATATTCATATAGCCATCACCTATTCACCCCCCCTCTAGGTGATTTCACTTGGGTGCGGCAGGGCAGGTGGGGGAGTGTGGATCCGGCCTGGTGTTGCAGCCATGGGACTTGGGCTGCTGTGCACGGAGGTGCTGCAGCGGTGGGGGATGCCACAGGGCTGTTTGCCAAAGGGGGCTCAGCAACATGGTGCTTGGCCATGGGGGAACCGCCATGTACGGGGCTGGGGCTGGGCGGATGCTGGCTGTGCTGGTCTGCTGGTTCTGGCCTGCTGTTGCTTGGTAGTGGCGCAGCAAGTGGGAAAATCAAGGCGTCGTCGGGCTGCTGAGGGAGGTGTTGTGTTGCTGTCGGGGTGGCTGTGGAGCTCCGGGTTGCTGGCACTCCGCCGGAGGAAGGGGGATTCAGCTGGTGAGGAGGTGATCCGGCCAACAAGGGCTCCGGCTGGGGGGAAAGCACAGTTCGGAGGAGGGTAGAGCCAGGGCTGTGGGTGTTGCCGTGCGTGGGATGAAGCCAGGTGCGGTGGTATGCTCACGGCTCGACGCCGGTCCAGAGAAGAGGGAATTGTTTGGTCGTGGCTGGGTGTGGACGCAAATCAAGGGAAAAACCCAAGGCTGCTATCAACGTGGAGGTGTGCGCGGCTATGATGAAGAAGGAGAAGGATTATGTTAATCATTAGGGTTAGGTTTAGATTAGAATAGGATTATATATAGAGAAGAGTTATAGGGTTTCGGGTTGGATCCAAATGGGTAAATGGGTAATAGGATATGTAAATGAGTTTGGATGAAGGCTAAAGGGTACGGGTACTGAATAAGAAATCAACAGAATATTAATAATAACATAATAATATATAACACACATAATAACATAATAATAATAACGACAATAATAGTAATAGTACTAACTAATAGAAATAATAATTAGTAGTGGAATAATAATAGCAAATATAAAGCCAAGTAATTATTTAATAGTCCAAGATAATTTGTGTATAAGATACTTCATAAATCAAGTTATGAAAGTAAAAGTATAACAAAATTAATAAATACATAAAAATAAAAATACAGTATCTCAAACCAGGGATATTACAACATGTAAATTGAGAAGGGCTTAGATGTCCACAGTTAGAGTACGAGGGCACTTAATTAAGTTAGCATATACAAGGTTAACTCATACGCATCTTACTATCGCATGTAGTCTCGCCTTATCTTCCTTAATTCCTAATGGTTGTATTCATAGTCATATTGAATACTTGGCTTCTAAAACCAAAATTTGTATCTTACGGCCTTCAATCGTTCATCGGGCTAACTTGATTATTCATATAAGGGAACCACATAAATCTTTCTCTCCTACTTGTGAAAAATCATATTCTTGCTTTGTGACACGGATAATTCAATCTAATGCAGTATGCGGAAACAAGGTGGACAATATTAGAAAAACTTCATCAACTTGTAGTGCAATTATTTGTGATAAAACTGAATGATGACAATAAGAAGAGACATGGTCGAAGCTTACTAGAATTTATCAATTATGCACAAAAGATCTTTAAGAATGATAAACATGAGTTACTCGCCCAAGACCTGATCTAACAGTCTTTGACAAATTTCTCAACTACTCCATGTACATTTCAGGCCCTTCCCACTCATTGAATAGCCATTGAATCATTTCACTATAGCAGTTTTCCTACAGTTGGAATTATATTTTTCAAGCTTCACCTACTGTACTCACATTGTAAGTATACTACTTATGAATTTAAATACACAAGTCTGGATTTCGGAGGTAAATAGTGATGTTATAGGGAGTCGCTTGAGTATTTACTTTCTAAGACATATAATGCATACAACACTAATGATGCATAAAACACTAATGCAATATAGTCCAAAGGGCCTAGTAGGAGAGTTCCAACGTACTATCTCTTCCTTACAGGGTCAAGATATCCTTTGATGCTTTCATGACTCATATTTTGTAAATTTACAACTTTTAGATATAACTTAATTAAATCTTTCATTATAAGATCATGAGATTTTCTTTCTTAGAGCATCGATCAAGGCATTATAGGTGTAGATGTTCAGGATACCATCTCATCTTCTTTGTATACAAAATTTAACGAAGGGAGAGCTTAGGTTTAATTTAGAGACCATCGTGTCTCGAAATTTCTCTTTTAGATATCCCGGGACAAATTTTAACTTTGTACATAAATGAAGTTGAAGTCAAGTCCTACACTTGAAGGTTTTGTGGGTCCTTTTTCTATAACAACAAGAATCAATCTTTTCAACTACCCCGATGAATTACAAGATTTTCATGAAAACACCTACCCCATTGTCTCTTCTATTGTCATAATAACAATAGTGATTTTTTTACTTTCTTTAACCAATTTTTGTAGATTGAGCTCATACCCTACGTTATGTAATTCATATGATTTGTAGTCAATTGTACACAAGGGACCATAATAGCAAGTGGTTTATACCATACTAGAGTTTTACATGAAGACATCTCTACGTAACCCATCAACATACCCATCTATCGATTTCTATTATGTAATCCAAGAACTAAGATGAGATTTTTATCATCTATTCAATATAAGCCCACAAAAGAAAATTTAACCCATGAAACATCAAGGGGGAAAGAACTTGAGTTCAATAGATGAAAACTCATTCATCCATTCAAGAAACCAACACCAATAAATTCAGATCTAAGCATGCTTGAGGTATAAATCATGAAATCTTAACTCAAGATGAGTATGTGTTGAAATTGAAATTTTAGAAAGTGACTTTAGGTCAAAAGGAAAGAGATCTCCCTCACCTATAGATCCTTAAAAGACCCGTTGCCCGCCGCCGCCTTGAGTGCCGCCGGTACCGCCGCGGCTCTGGCCGTGCTTGGCTGTTGCCCCGGCCGCGCCTGGCCGCGGCCCCAGCCGCGCGCGGCCGCGCCTACGGCCACCGGCCGTGGTCTGCCCTGCGAGAGAGAGAAGAGAGAAGGAAGAGAGAGAAGAGAGGAAGAGGAGAGGAAGGAATTTGAGAGAGATGGATCTAGGGTTTGATATTAAGGATGATGAAGATGAGAAGAGAGATGGGAAAATATTCATCTCTTATTAGCACAAAACCCCCCTATCACAATACATAATACCAAATCAATTTTATCTCTCCTTTTTCTTCTCATGCCACATGTAATCACATAGTCTAAGGTAAATCCCACCCTTCATCATCCCTCTCATGCACACCAACTCCCTCCACTAACTCTCTTTCAATATTAAATTCTTGTATTTACAATTATGATGATATTTGTATATATAACTTATATATATACACACCATATATCATTTGCATATACAAGTCCATACACTTATACACACTTATTCATATTTGCCTATTTCCAATCCACTAAAATTCTTTCCCACATAAACGTGAAAATATTCATTATAAAAAATACTTGATTTCATCCTCACCCATACTAAAATTGTATACTCCTAAACCAAGAGCTAAAATCTTAAATAATCATGTTAATCAAATATTAGGATATTAATGATCGGGATGTTATATCAACAGTGTAAGGTAAAAGACCAGACACAACCGAAGACAAAGAGTGATGCACAAAGCGTGCACGAAGAAATAAATAGGGTAGCAGTTAACCGCCAAGTCGACAACCCAAGAGGAGCTCATCAGCAAAAGTAGCCCGATCAACTGGCTAGAACGTCTAAATTGGCTCTGAGCGTGATCGACCGAGAGCAGAGCGCAGTTGCGACACTGCACATAGCCCGGTCGACCATCCGATTGACTGCGCGTTGGGTATGGGCAGTTTCCTTTAGGATTTTGAATTCATTTCTGATCCATTTTCAGATCCGTTGGTTTTCTTTTCTTTAAAATTCTCTGGATATCTAAAGAGGGGTATTATCTCTAATATTTGTATCCTGTAATTGATTGATTAATAAGATCTCTATTTCTCATTCTGCTCCGAGGACGCAAGCAATTGCCGAACTTCGTTAAATTTGCGTATTCTCGCTTTCTTTCCTTTATTTGCTTGTTCGTGCAGTTTGGCGACTATTCTTTGGTGTGTTGTTGTTCTCTGTTACTTGGATTCCAACATAAATCTGTTATCTTTTTAAACAAAAATACTAATAGGCTAAATTTTAAGTTCCTAATAACCAAATTATTTTCGCACAAAAGTCCAATAATTCTAAAAAAGAAAATGAAAATCTCCTTTACTTTATAACTAGATCTTGGCACATGCTATGCAGATGCAGTAAAAACAGAATGATATGAATAAAATTTATTGTACCTTTCTTATAGGCCTCGTTCTAAAGAATTCTATTTTTGAATGAGAAAAAAAAATAAAAGCAACCTTTCACATTTTTTTGGGATAAGTATCATCATTTTTTCTTTCTAATAAGTGCGTTTTCTTTTATTCAATTCTTTTTCAAAATAAAGATCCATAATAAATGTTGTTTTTTTTTTATTAATTTCATTTTTTTCTTGAGTATATGGATGTAAATGTAATAGTTGGATTTTTGGTATTGTAACATTTTTTCCATTTCACTTTTTTTTTTTGAGACATGAATGAGAGAGAGAGAGAGATAATGACACTGAGAAATTTTAAGTATACAATCATAAAGAGGAGTGTGTATTTTGAATCTATTTTTATCTAATAATATTATTCTTATTTTAATTTTTTTTTCTCTAGATGACGAGATTTATTAATAGTTTGTATATAGATGGATAGAGTTAGTTTGAATGTGACAATAAGGTGAGCCACAATCAAATTATAATTCTAATCAAAAGAATTGTGAATATACATTAACAATAAGACTCAAAGCAAGTTGTAAAGAATTTAGTTAGGGCCTCAAGATAAGCCTCGACTGATTACAACTCAAACACTTTTAGGCTTAAATCTCAACATTATTCATATCAAATTATGAAGGGGTCACGTCTGAGTCGAGACATTTTTTCAGATTACTTTAGAGGTCCTCAGGCTCACCCCTCGTTATTTGATGATAACCGGGTGTAAATGTACAAAATAGTATTATGAATTTTTCAAAATAACAAATTGACAAGGAGAGAGAGAGGAAACAAAAAGTGGGGAAAAAAACTTTTCTTCGTGGGTCCGTTCTCATGGGGACTGTTTGTTAGGGGGGAAGCGAAGAAGCGAGGGGAGTGAGAAAGTAGTAATAATTCTTTTGGAATTTAAGAATTGGTTAATGAGTTTTCTGGTGTTTGAATGTTGTTGGGAAGTGTGGTTTGAAAAATGTTATGTCTTTTTCGGTGTTTGGATGTGATGTGAAAGTGAAAATGAAAAAAATGACCGCAAATTGACCGCAAAATAATATTTAAAATAAAAATAGATTGTAATTAGAATACAAGTGAGATTTACATGATCACAAAATTAACTGTTTTCAGTTACAACTTATTACAAATGAGATTTATATGACCACAAATTAACTGTAGCACTCTGTAAGTGAGAAAATGAGTGTGTAAAGGGGAAAAGAGAAAAAGAGAAAAGGGAAAAAGAAAAAGAGGTTTTTCTCATTTTTTTTCTGATGTTTAGATGGATGGGGAAGTGAGCAATAGGATGGCAATTTGACCCGTACCCGCGGGGACCCGACCCGACCCGTCCCGACCCGAATGGGGCGGGTTTTTGATCATTGACCGGGTTCGGGTAGGTAACGGGGAAACACGACCAATAACAAAGGCCGGGCGGGGCGGGTACGGTATAGCATTGCCCCGCCCCGTACCCGCCCGTACCCGCCCCGCTATTTTTTCATATAATGAGTATATATATTATATATACATCTACTTAAATAACCCAGCTTTTTAACACTAATTACAAATATGTCATTCCCTATAGATATAAACTACCAAATGGTCCAAAATTCAATCCAATTTGCCCTAAAAATTTGAGCCCAATACACGATTTTGGGTCGGGTCGGGTCGGGTATTTTTATTACCCGCCGGGCGGGGGATGGGGGTGATTGTGAAATACCAACGGGGTCTGGGACAAGGGACGGGGCGGGTTTTGGGATTTCGGGTACGAAAACGGGGTGTTCAAATCCGACCCGACCGCCCCGTTGCCATCCCTAGTGAGCAACTATGCTTCCTCCACTTCCTGCAACCAAACAGCCCAACATCCCAATCTCAGGCCCAAAATCCCGGTCACTTCTGGGTCACTTGTGCTAGAGTCCATCTATGATTGATTAACTCGTCCAGATTCCATCCTCAGCCGCTCCCATCGTCGTCTATAAAAGGTGCCCAAAAAGAGCCCAAAAGGAGCATCTGTCACCGCGAATCAATAGCCCCCTAATTCTGCTTCTTTAATTTCGCCTAGGGTTCGTCCTTCTTCAGTTTCCACTTTCCCAATCACTATGTCGTCCAAACAAGGTACTCTCCTTCTCTCTGATCTCAGTCTTCTTTCAAACCCTAATTCATCGTCTGCGGTTGACCCAGAAAGCTCAAATTTTTATCTTTGTCTGTAGGTGGCAAGGCGAAGCCCTTGAAGCAACCCAAGGTCGACAAGAAGGAATACGACGAGGTATTTTGCTTGATCCGTCGAATTCTTGATTGCTTTCAATTAGATCTCGTGTGTTTGAGTTGGGATTTTTAATTCCTTGTCCTATACACTGGCGGGTCTGGGTTGAACTGTTGTGGTGTAATTGAGAGCTTGTTAGATTATTTAGGTCACTTTAATCGGAGAATTCACTTGAAAACAATCTAAAACGCCAATTTTCATTTAAGATTAAAGGAAAAATAATTTTTTTTTTGTTGTTCATGAGATCAGTATAATTATTGGGTATGACATCTTCTTCATTATCTTCTACGATGATGAATAGGAAATACTAAATAAATTTGTGACGGCTCATGATGAGTCTTGAATGACGAGAAGTTTTTGGAATTAAATCACCTGACCTGATCATTTATTCAATGGTTGAATGTGGTGCAAGGATATTATCAATTAGGATTTTCTTAATGAAACATAAAGTGCTCTTCAAGCTTTAATTATGTTTATGCTATGGGATCTATTGAAAACATACAGAAATTAGAAGGAACATGACTATTCTTTCGTATTTGTCAACATGACTAATCTTTTCTATTTGTGACTGGGACAGTTGAAGAACATACCATTCTTTACTATCTGAAAACTAAACTTGGATAGGTACTTTCTACTTCTTGGCAACAGAAGCAACATGAATTAAAGGTAGCCACAAATCATCTTGGTTTGAGATATGGCTCTATTAGAAATTTGTTTAGCAATTTCGCATTTGAGGAACAAGAAATAACTTTGATTTATCTTCAATATTAAATTAGATGATCTTTTCCAAAAAGAAAAGGATGAAGTTTCTTAAATGATTAGGACTCTAGTTTATATGGAGGAAGAGCCAAATATATTCTGTAATTTAGAATAATAATCTTAAACAGAATAATATGTTTCGCTATATTTGAATCATAATATTTAGACTGCAAATAACTTAACATTTCTCTATTATTATGATGGATATTTGACTGATTTTAAGGGAGATTTCAATTTAGATGGCTTAGCTAGTTTCTGGCGAATTTCAATAGAGCCTATTAGATTGTTTGAAATTTGGATAACTTTGTCTAATTGTATCGTCACCCACTCCATATTTTTCTAGCAAATCAGCTACTTATCCATATGACCACAACAGAAGTTAAAATAGTGTTGTGACCTTTTGAGGGATGAGTCCGATTATGATGGCCATAACTGTTGAGGTTCTCCCAATAACCACATTATTCTCCACCTTGCTGTTCACTTACAGCCACCACTCATCCTACTCCACCCCTTCATTGTTAATCTACATTCTCCACTCCACTGTCACCTCTTCTACGCCCACTTGTTCTCAAGAGGTTACCTCCTCTTCAATGTATTTTTTGCCTCCTTGCAATGTGGAGCATTTTACTTTTAGTTTTTTGGTAGTTTGTATTTATTAGATTGGGTATTGTTTCTACCTCTTCTTCAACTGAATCGTTATGCACAAAGGTTAATTGCAATTTGCAAGTATTTATTTTTGTATAATATATTATGTTTCAAATAGTTTGCAGTACAAATTTATCTGCAACACGTGGTGTTGAGTTTTTCTTACAATCTTTGGAATTGGGTTTCTTTGTTCTACGTTAATGGGGTCTTTTAAAGGGGTTAGTGTGTAAAATGTTTACTTACTTGGAATAGGTTTCGTGTCTTATTAAATATTTTATGAAAAAGTAAAGGTTTTTGGGTGAAGATGACTTGGAGACATGCCCACATGGTCTTGATATCTGTATTTTTGTATTTGAGTTTGGATAAGTTGCGGCATTAGTTGAAGTTTAGATTTCGTACTCTGATGATGTATCTTAAATATCTTAAGAAGACTGAAAAATGCAGGGTCCCCAATTTTTATTTTTTTATATATAAAATATTGTATGTAAGATAAACTACTCGTGAGTTTGAATTTATAAATTATCAACTGGTTCAGACAGTGGTCTGCCCTCAATGGTGAAAGGGTAGCTGCCCCTAATGTAGAGCAATATAGTTTGTGAAATGATTGGGACTGTTACTCAGAGTGTCATGGTTCTTTAGTATCTGGTTGGGTTTGCTTGATATACAATGGATGAGCTCAGCTTGGTTAAATGGTCCAAATAGATATGTAGCTGACTCTACTGTCTCTGCTAAAGACTTGGGGGATGTGGTTCCTTGCTATGCAATGTGATTTTGTACTATATGATGTATTATGCTATACAGATTTTTTCAGCACCACAGTAAAAGGTGTAAGTTTACTATTTTAGTGAATGGTGATCTCTAAGGATTTTTTGATATTAAAGTAGTAGAAGCATGGTGGTTTACTTGGAGCAACTCCTCCATGTTTGTTAGATATTTGATTATTGTTGATTTCTAAGGTTACTTGATTTTTTTTTTGATGATATAAGATATTGATTGTTGGGTATATAATTCTCTCTTTCTTAGTGTTTATGGAATATCTTGAATTCAGCTCTTGAAACCCAACAATCAATATAATATCCCAAACCCAAGCTATTTTGATGATATAAGATATTGATTGTTTGGTTAATGGATTGGTTTCAGCTCTTGAACTCTTTTAACTGGGAAATAATGTTACTGTTGTGGTTGAAGTCTACTTAGACTTCAGTTATTTTATCTATAATATTTGTGTGGTTTTTCATTAGTGATTAGATCAAGCTACTTCATTTTTAGATACAAGTAAAATTTATTTTTATTTATTTTTTGAGGTGGGGAGTGGGTGGGGGGGGTATAGTTGACTGTGTTTAGGATTTTTTTATTAGTGCAATTTACTCGATTTGATTTTGGTGTTTACATATTGCTTAGTGTTGTTAACTAATCTCTCTAATTATCTCTACTTACTGGAATGGGTCTCTTTGGTGATCAAAGAAGTCCATGCCAAGGCCAGCAGCCTTGCGACACTTTGGGATCACTCTCCTTTGATTTCTCCAGCTGCAGGATTTCACCTCATATTTTGTTGGTATTTACGTTAATTATTATTTAATTTATTTGATTTTGTTTTAACATTTAATATTCGTTAGAATGTTGGAAAAGTCTTGGACATGTCTTTTGCGGCAATTTTTAGTTTATATGTAGATACAGGAGATCATGATGAAAGACAACCAGCAGGCCAAGTCGATAGGGTTTTTCCGAAAGTCAGAGTTTTCAGACCAGTCGACAACACCTTCTTCTGGCTGTCAACATGCTTTTACAGAAGTCAGAGTATTAAAGTCTTGTCGACAGATCTCTTCATTTGTCGACAGGTCCACTGCGTATCAGGGTATCCTAATTGTTTAGGAGTTATTTTTGGGTTCATTTTGGATTCCAATTTGTTCTATTTTTGTTTCTGTATTTTAGTTTCATAATTAAAGAAGTATTCTTCTTTTATTTGCCTATATAAGGCTATTGTATCCTAAGATTTTTAATTATCAATTTTCAATAAAAAACTAACTCATATGTGCTCGTGGATTCGAGTTCTTTTGCTTATGGATTCGGGCCATTCTTGCTCATGGATTTGAGTAATTATCCCTACTTGGATCTCTTTAGGGTTCTTCAGCGCTAGAATGAGATTTAACCCGCGTCGATCGTCTTCTTCGCTTTCTCGTCTTCGTCTACTGGTATCAGAGCTTTAGCAAACGCTCCGAGATGGTCAGAAATGATGACGAGCAACCAACTTGTCCACAAGGATGGACACTTTTGAAGGGAAGCTCAACACTTTTGAATCAACCATGGACGTTGTGGTCCAAGAACTCAAGAAGAACTCCCTCAAGCTTGATGATCGAAACCTAACCGATGTTTTGCACCGAAGCGGGTTGGATCGTCCAGCAAACAACCCTCCGCTATTACCTCCACCTTTATTAGGTAATCCTCATCCACCACCACCTCTTTCAAGCAATCCTCACCCACAACCTCTACAAACTAAACCAACCACCTCCAATTCAACCACCCCTGCTACTATCAACCCCCTTATCAACCAACCCCATACCACGCATATCAATACTCTACACCACAAAACTACCCTCTACGACCTCCCTAAATTTATGACTTCTCTGACGAGGAGTTCAACCACCTCGCTTATCAGTATGACGACTTTGGAGATGACGACCTAGCTTACGGAAGGTATGTGAGATCACTAATCTTAATTGTATTATAGGACGGGTTTTCTAACCCCAATAGGGAGATTAGAGTCTCTTACCCTAATCATGGTAGGGAAGGAGGATACTCAAAATCCTCAAGAGTAGAAGATGAAGGTTGACATCCCCTCTTTCAGCGGAAATTGTTATCCAATTCTTTCTGGATTGGATCACGAGATGGATAAATTAAATTCTGACATGGTATGTTTTCATGGAGAAATAAGTCAAATTTGTGGTGTACAACTCAAGGGAGGGGCAGTCACATTGTCTTTTCAATTGCAAATCTCACGAAAGCGTTAAGGAAAGCAACCGTGATGACATGGAGGCGCATGAGGCAACTCTTACAGGTAGATTTTTTCCACCTGATTATCAACAGATCCTCTACAATCAATTTCGGCAAGCAATGCAGGTAAGGTATGAAGACTGTGAGTCTGTGACAGCATACACGGAGAATTCTATCGCATCGCGTCGCTGAGTGATTTTTCACTGATGAAGGAGCAGCAGACTACAAGTACATCCACGAGTTTAAATACCCCATCCAGGAGTGTGTGGCCCTCCAAGCTTGCTCTGTTGACGAAGCTCTCAGTCATGAAGGTGAAGGTCAGAACAAGTGTGGTGCAGACAGGCCTTGACCCTTCAAGAACTCAGCAGAAAGGACATTGTGGCTCAAGAACTCAGCAAGGTTTCACATCGAGCGAACGACCTCCAGCCCGTAAAGCAATTGACGCCCCTCTAGCAAACCCGTGACGACATCCGCCCTCACTACAAAGGGAAGGAGAATCCATATGCCAAACCCGGTGTTTGCAAGTTTACAGGTGTGGCGAGCCCGGACACAGGTCCAATGAGTGTGCCCGAGATGAGGCCCGTCAACATGGCGGACTACGAAGGACGAAGACGAGTTGCTAATCGAGACTGAACTGGAAGATTCTGACTTTGTCGAAGAAGAGGGAGAGGTAGCCGCCTGCGTGGCCCAGTTAGTTGCTATGCAACCAAAAGAACCCCGACACTACACAAAAACATCAATTTTTTTTTCTACTCACAGTGTTCGGTAAAGAATAAGGTGTACAATCTTATCATCGACAACGACTGTTGTGAAAACATCGTCTCTACCACATTGGTGGACTATTTGAAGTAGAGATGGAGTCACACTCTCACCCATACACCATTGGGTGGATAAAAAAGGGCCTCTGCATGAAGGTACTGAGTCTTTGCCATGTCCCTATTTCAAGGAAAATTTTACCAAGAGTCAATTACTTGTGGTGTTGATATGGATGCATGTCACATATTATTGGGGTGTCCATGGCAAACATGTTGATGCTTCCCATCGAGGCTAGAGGAATATATACATGTTCATTTGGGAGGGCAAGAGGATTCCATGAAGCCAATACCTCCACCACCAAAGTCGACTAAAGGAGGAGCCAAAGTTCATATCCATAGCAACCGAGGCAAGTTCTTGGCGGAGTCCAATGAGACAAAAGCAGTGATTTGCTTTGGTAGTCAAGAAGAGTCGCCCACTAATTGAAGTTCCTGAGAAGACGAAGCCGATGCTGGAGAATTTCAAAAATAGTTCATGACGAGCTCCCGGACGAACTGTGCCACCCATAAGGGATATCCAGCACCAGATTGATCTGATCTCGGAGCGAGTACCCAACTTCTCACACTACCGGATGAATCCAAGGAGATAAGTTCTAAGGTAGAAGGTCAAAGAGTATTCAGAAGGGGCATATTAAAGAAAGCATGAGTCCATGTGCGATACCAACCCTTTTGATGCCAAAGAAGGAAGTTGTGCATGTGTGTGGACAACCAAGCCATCAACAAGATCAGTATTCGATATCGATTTGATACTCGTCTTGATGATATGTTGAATTGATTAGGAGGGTCTTGCATGTTTTCGAAGATTGATTTGAGGAGCGGCTACCACCAGATTCACATTAGGCTGAGAGATGAAGGATGACGACTTCAAGACTCCGGAAGGATTGTGCGAGTGGATGGTCATGCCTTTTGGACTATCCAACGCACCAAGCACTTTTATTAGGGTGATGAACCAAGTGTTTAAGCCTTTCTTGGGCAAGTTTTGGTTGTCTACTTTGATGACATCCTTATTTATAGTTCTAGCGAGCCCCGAGCATCTACAACATCTACGGGAAGTGTTCACGGTTCTCCAAGCAGATGAGTTGTACATCAACATGAAGAAATGCAAACTTCATGACTAAAGCCTGATATTCTTGGGGTTCATCATCAGTTCACAAGGAGTGTAGACGAAGAGAAAGCTAGGGCCATCTGAGATTGGCTCGCCAAAAGAGTGCTATGAAGTAAGTAGCTTTCATGGGTTAGCCACCTTCTACTTGCAATTCACCGCAATTTCAATACCTTGGTAGCGCTTATGACAGACTCTTTGAAGAAAGGTCCTTTTGTTTGGACTGACGAGGCTGAGAAAGCTTTGCACTCATCAAGGAGAAGCTCACTAACGCCCTCATCTTAGCTTTCCAATTTCAAGAAGGTGTTCGAGTTGGGGCTCTTTTGTTTCGTCATAAAAGACCGTAAGTCGAAGTGACTTACGGCCTTTTACGACTTGCGGTGTTTGATCTTCGTAAGTCATAAATGCACTTGCATTTCACTTACGACCAATTTGCAATACAAATAGTTAATTTTGTGGTCATGCAAATCCTACTTACAGCCCACTTGCAGCACACAACAATTAATTGTGTGGTCAGGCAAATCTGTATTGCAGTCAATTAATTGTAATTAGATTAATTTTTTTATTGGATTAATCTTTTTAAATTATGAGATTTTTAATTATTAGATAAAGTTTTTAATTAATAATTTTTATGCATTTAATATATTTAATTTTTACTATTTACTAATATCTAATATTTTAATATTTAATATGTTATATTTTTAATATATTTAATTTATTTTTAATTATCTAATATTTAATATGTTATATTTTGAATTTTTTTATTTTTAACATATTATTTTTTATATTTATTATTTT